>JAPTGZ010000003.1:29250576-29262269 GCA_029814645.1 Fowleria isostigma
AAAAGAAAAGAAAAGAAAAGAAAAGAAAAGAAAAGAAAAGAAAAGAAAAGAAAAGAAAAGAAAAGAAAAGAAAACATAGGGCGGTCTAATATTTTTTTCTGCAACTGTATTTCTGTAGACATGTATTTTATTCCAGTGATAAGGTACTGTGCTAGAAAAATTTGAAAATGACCTTTAAAAAGGCTTGAAAAGTGCTTAAATTTAACCTTAAAAAATGTGTACAAACCCGGATTATCAAAGAGGCGACCTACTATGAAGACTACATGACAACTATGAAAATATCCATCAGGAAACGAATGTACAGCGAATGTATGTATTGCTACCGCTGTGTCGGCCTTGTGTATAAATACTGCATCCTCTGTCGTTTCCCAGGTGTACGATATTCCACCTGGGCAGATGTTGGGGTCACCGTACGCGGGACAGCACTGCAGCACCCGAAACCAGGGGGTCTACGACGTCCCGCCGTCTCAAATGGACCCCAGGACACAAGGCGTTTATGACATCCCTCCTGCTTCACAAGGAGTAAGAGAACATTTCAACATGTAGTTCAACTTCCACCACAATGAAAGGAGCCATCAGTCAGATCCAGTCGAAATAAGGAAGTGGTAGCCGCTTATGTCCGGAAAATGTTATTCTATGTTTATTGATCCAGTTCCTAGTATTTCTCTTAATTGGCTGTAATAAATGAATAATATGTCAAATGTCATATTTATGACATTCTTGCGGCCGTGCTAAATGAGAGCTTTGCCTGCCAGTGGAGTTTAACCAAAACTCCAAGACTATGTTTCTGTGTCTGAACCCTCCGGCGGGAAAAGAAAGTCAAGGACATAACTCTTCACTTTCCAGACCCTCTAAGATTTCACCAGACTGCCAGATGAGCCAGGCAGAGAGCCATCAGTTTGTTTGTAATAACCTGAAATATGCTGGGACCTGTTATTTGCGTCGTTCCTAATTACACTTGGGGCTGGCCCATCTTAACCGTAGAGAGAGAGAGAGAGAGAGAGTGCATGGAAATCACTCACAGGCCACCATCTTATTCACCCGCCGCTCTCCCATCATGCTCTCTGTCATGTATGTCACATCACACACGCTGCTCTGTCAAGACCCTGCAGTTTACTTTGCACTGACAATAGAAAGGCAGTAGGTTTAAGGCTGTAAATATAGTATCTACATGCAGCCAGATTGCCTTTCACTTCCTGTATGTGTAGCTGCAGCTCTGCAGTACATGCAAACTACGTCCAGTAGAAGGTGGAGAACACTGATCTAAATCTCAATGTAAGGCCAGGTTATTGTTGTTTGATTATTATTTATTCAGGATCCCTGTTAGCCGACATACAAACGACAGTCTTCCTGGGGTCTTCCTAAAAATACTATATAATAATACTACAAAATAACAACACAGAGATTCAGTTACAGTAAAAAAAAAAAGAAAGAAGAAGAAGAGAAAAAAATGCTAACATAAAAAAGTGAAAAGTGACTTTACATGTTTTTAAATGCTTTCTTACTTGAAATGGTTCTAACATTTAAAGGAAGAGCTATTTCCATAAAGAAATAGCTCTATATATCAGTCAGAATTAGTTTTGGGCGTGGTCATATAACAGACCTTGAGTGGAGGCTCTGGTACAGTAGAGATGAATGTCAGAATTATATTTAGTTTAGTTTAGTTTATTGGTTTATTTTGAGCTTATGCACTCTATGTACAATACTAATTATATAAACATGTACAATATCTTATACTGTTCAGATACATTTCATTTTGTGTAGACAGATATACATGGAGAGTTTGCTGTAAACACAGTGTACATAGAAATTTACATTAACAAGTATGCATATAGAAATATACATAGAGAAATATACATGGAGAATATGCATGTAGAAATATACATAGAGAAATATACAGAGAATATGCATATAGAAGTATACATAAAGAAATATATATGAGACTATGCATATAGAAATATACATAGAAAAATGCATAAAGAAGAATACATAAACAAATATACATAGAGAATATGCATATATGCGGCACAAAAAAATTGAAAAAGATTGTTATTCAATATATAGTAGAGTGTGTCGAGAACAAAATAACATAAAAATGATCAATATATATTGAATAACGATTTTCAACTGCAATATTTCATTAAATAAGATCAAAGATGTGTTGTTTAAGTGTTCTGTTATGGAAAAATAATTCCCTAAGTTCCCTTTATTTTTTTGAGCAGTATAGAAATATACATAGAGGATATGGATATAGAAATATACATAAAGAAATATACATAGAAAGTATGCATCGAGAAATATTCATAGAGAAGTGTTCATAGTGAAATATACATATAGAAATATTTGTAGAGAATATGCATAAGGACATATACATCGAGACATTGGTTGTAAAACATTATGTGTACGCAATATACATAGTATATATAATACATTATTTTAGTCACCATTAGTATACAGCTGCAGTATATCCAATTTGATATGCAAGAGCTGTATGATACTTAGTGTAAATAATGTTTTGAATAAATAACAATAAGCAGTGTTGGTAACAGACAGTGTATCAGTCCAGAAATGTACGTTAGAGTGCAGCCTTTGATGCCAGATCCACCGATGCCAATTTTTTATGTTAATAAAAAGAAAATTACATCGTACACTTTACAAAGTTTTATTTTCCGACATTTTTGCTAAGCACTTTTTTTTTTTTTTTTTTTTACCACACCATGGTTTGGCTTAAGTTACTTGTTTCAACTCTTTAGTTTTATGTCTCAGCGCCCTGGCACTTCTCCTCTCAAAGCAGTTTTACAGCATCAAAAATTAACATGTTTACCACCACTTTAAGTTGTGGTAAAAAGAGCCTCTTGTAAAAATAGACGAAATCCGATATAGGAGGAAAAATTGCCATGTTGTAAGAAATGAATGTCTAAAAGCACTGTTTTTGTCAGTACAATGCCATCGATATGGATGTAAGAACTTATGTGATTTTGGTTATTGTCAGGAAAACATGGAAAATGGACAGATATCAACTCTGAAATTAAACTCTTATGAGATATTTTTGTTGTTATGATTATATTTGTCCACACAAATGTACCTTTAGTTGTACCAGACATTAAAATGAACAAGAAATTGAAGAAAACATAGCGTGGTCTAATTAATAATTTTTTTCCACGACTGTATAAGTTGTACCTCATCACACTCCTTTTCAAATATTTTTTTTTTTTTGCTTGTTTTTGTTTTTCCACATTTGGAATAAATGAATGAATAAATACATTTCTGAGGCCCAGAGGAGACCTCAGATCAGTAATGTTGGTGGGGGGGGGCTATGGATGTGTAGATGTGCGCCTAATGCCTGTCCTTGTCCACAGGTCTACTCGGTGCCTCCCTGTAGGACCAACCCCGCCCTCCAGGAAGGAAACTACGATTTCCCTCAGCCGCTCAAACACAAACAGGAGGGCATCTACGACGTACCCCCGCCCGCCCTCACAAAGGCCCCACAGAGCTCCCAGTCCCACTATGACTTCCCGCCCAGTGTGGACCCTTCTGCACATCACCAACACCAGAACGCCAACGGCAACGAGGGCATTTACGACGTCCCTCCACCTAGCGTTCTTTCAGGAGCGGGGTCTCAGAGGGACATCTACGACATCCCCCGGGGCATGCAGGCGTCCCAGCACAGAGCCTCACCCATCGACCGAGACGGCGGCAAAGGCATCTACGACATCCCGGCTCAGGACGCTCGTGCGGTGGCGGATGTGACGGACGGCGTCAACCGCCTGTCGTTCTCCAGCACCGGAAGCACTCGCAGCAGCATGTCCACGTCCTCCTCATCCACCGGCTCCAGCTCCGAGGGACGCCTGGCTCTGGACGTGGACGCTGCCGTGCAGAGGTTGTACCGCCTGCAGCAGTCCGTAGAGGCCTCTGTGGGGGCGTTACATTCAATGGCAGCTTCCCCTCACTGGAGGACTTTTCCCTTCATGGAACGCCACGCTAACGACGTCCGCACCGTGCTGGACCGGGTTCGAGCCGCTCTGGGGGACTTTATCGTGTTTGGTAGAGGAGCTGCCGCAAATGCGACGGCTCTATCGGACTGCAGCCTGCACAGTAAGATGAGGAGGCAACTGGGGCGCCTGGAGGACTCCCAGCAGATCTTACTCCAGATCTACCAGGTCCTGGAGAACTGCAGCTGGGCTCTGAACGCCCTGGCTTCAGCCAATCCAGGGAAGCACCACAACAAGAGCGACGATGTGGACCGCTTCGTCATGGTGTCCAGGACTGTTCCAGACGACGCCAAGCAGCTGGCCTCCACCATCGGCAGCAACGCGGAGCTGCTGTTCAGGCGGACGCCCATGGACGGGTCGTTCTCTGTCGGGAGCACGCCAGACGAGAACATGATCCACCCGCTGAGCTCCCCCTCCTCAGACAATGACAACTACGGGGGCCAGACCAAACCCTTCCCTGTGCCCTCCAGTCAGGACAAAGACAATATGAACAACAGCGAAAAGTGTGTGAAGAGCTGGATGGAGGACTATGACTACGTACATTTACAGGTAATAAGAACAGGATGTTGAGCATTTATTCTCTATAACATCTATGTGGACTGCACGATTATGGCCAAAATATCCTCAAGATTATTTAGATCAATATTGTAATCACAATTATTCATCTGTATTTTTATTGCACTTCTTTTAAACAAACAATATTTGAACAGATTTTTTTAAATTTATTGATTCATGTATTTATTATTATTATTATCATTACTATTATTATATAATTATTATTCATAGTATTTAGATTTGGTGAAATATTCCTTTTATTATGGTTCTCTTCTTTTTTGTTTTGACCATTTTTACTGTGTTTTCCATTAGTATATACATTTTATTTGCAGCATATGCTGCAGATGGGTATATATAAAACATATAACATAAGCATATAACATATAGAAACGCTGCAATATTTTATTTGTAACAATCAAGGTTACTATTCCCTTATATTTAAACAGTTTTCAGTGTAAAATAAAACTTTAAATAAATATACATGATAAATAATAATTAAAAAGAAAAAAGAAATTTACCCAAGAATTTAAAATTTACCAAACTGAATACATATGCTATTATTATGCTTGGAGAAATAATTGCATGAGAGGATCACATATTCTTGCCCAGTGTTTGGAGCCTCATTGCTCACTGTATTTATTGGACATGTCTTTGGCCAAATAAAACCTTATTGCATCTGTTATTTCAACATGTTTTTGGGAGGCAGATGGATATAGTGTTGTCCGTGCAGAGTTGTTGTTATGGTTGTCAGGGTTACCACTGGACATGGACAGGATTTTGTGTGTTAGCTTTAACAATATAATAATAATAATAATAATACATTTTCATATCTATTAAGGCATACTCAAAGCGTATGCAGTGGATCCATTATTCATTCACTCTCACATCTTCACTGGTGGTGACAGAAGTGTGGCTGCCAACCCACTCCTACCCTCCGACCACCACCGAACATTTATATTCATTCAAACACAGCTTTGGCCTTCATGCATTCCTCGTATTTGTGATGTTTTTTCAGATGGTTGAACAGATCAGTTGTTACCCTGTGGGACAGATGCGCTCACAGAGCCCGCACTGTAAATGTAAATACCTCTGACGGTCAGGTTAATTTAATTGTGGCAGCCAAAATCATGATCATGATGAAAATGTGATTAATTGTGTAGCTCTAACATCTAATGTGTCTAATGTTACTGTTTGTAGATATATGAGTATTAAAACTTTAACCTGTGTCATCACTGACATCTAAGTGGTTAAAGAGACTGTATGTGATTATCACTGGATGACTGTTTCCTCTTTGTTTTTAGGGCAAAGAAGACTTTGAACGTCAGCAGAAGGAGCTGTTGGAAAAAGAAAATATTATCAAGCAAAACCAGGTCCAGTTGGGCCAGGAGCAGGTGAGGCTTCCTCTGAGCCATAAATATTAAAATAGTCATTTACAGCCGTCAGACGCACACAGCTGAGGCCTTTTTACAGCTTGTTGGTCCAGAGATGAAGGCTTCTTCACCCCCGATGTTCACATCCATCTTTGATGACCGACCTGCATCAGTTCACACTCAAATAGATCACACCTTACCTCCCTGCTTTACATGCACACATTATTCCCATGTTTATCTGGGTCTTTTCCTTGGTGTGTTCATGATGCACTTATATACATGGTTCATACAAGTGCTTGAACTCCTTGAAAATGCTTGAATTCTAATGTTGTGTTTTTAAGATCTGAAAAGTGCTTGAATTTCAGTTGAAGTTCTTGAACCTACTTGTAATTATAAGCCTGTGATGTGATTTATTTATTTATTTTAATATCAACTCTGCCAGGTTAGATGTCAAGCTAAAGCTACTTACAGAGCGGAGATAGATTTAGAAAAATAAAACTTTATATCATAAAGTAAATTTTCAGGTGCTCTCAGGTCGACTCCAGTTATAGTCTTATCTTAACCCATAAGGACCTAGTGTGACATTTGTGACAGTTCCCAAATTATTTTTTTCTATATATTTAAAAGACCTTAAGTGGTTAATTTCCATTTATTTTAATATTATCTTCTGTAATTTGTGTTGGTTTTTTACAAAAGTCAGGTATTTTCCAAAATTTAATTTACTAATCATGTAGATGTTCATAAAATTTTTGAGTAAAGTTGAGAATTATTATATCGAAAACAGAGAAAAGTGAAAAAGTAACTTTTTCAGCAACATCTATCATCTGATAGATCCAGCTTCATGGGTTTTACTAGTGAATCGATATTGTAGAAGATGACGGTGTTTCCTTGGTTACTACGGAGCCTCTGAACATCCAAATGGGTCATATCTGATGACCATGAAAAGATGACAAAGTGCATTTTATACCAGTTATTTACATGGATTAGTGGATCAACAGGGATTAAACAGTTTATATCAGAACATGAAATTGGTAGACGGTGGATGCTTGAGTCTTTATGAGTTAACAGGTTAAATATAGAGAAAACTTCATTTGGGAACTGACACAAAAGTAGAGCTGAGTCTTTATGGTTAATTTTTGTTGCGGGGTGAGTGTATCTGAAGAACACCAAGTGGCTTCCCTCTTTTTTTGCTAAAACTTTGTGTTCTCCTTTAATTTCTAAACTTTTTGCTATTATGAAACATACTTTTAGATGTTTATGCATAATACAATGTACATCATTGAGATTAAAAGTGACAAAAATAATCATGTATCATTGGTATGACCACAGTGATAAGGTTCTGTGCTGGAAAATTTTTTAAATGGCCCTCAAAAGTGCTCAAAAAGTGTTCGAATTTGACCTTGCAAAATGAGTATGAACCCTGTAACATTGTAATTTGAGAGTAGTTGTGTTTAAATAGAGGATGTCAGTTGAGGAGGGGAGGTTCTAACCGTCCTGAGTGAGTAAATCTCAGTGCATCCTCAGGTCATCTTTCATGCATCCATACTTGGATCATGAAACACACGTTTATCTAGGACATGAACAGGGTATGAACTCGCTCAGATTGCATCAGGTTTTCTTTGCGCAAACATTCTGAGCATCTTTTCATCCAGATGGTATCTCTTAGTCTATCAAATGCCAAATATTTAAAGTGGAAAATGTATTACATAACTGCCAAAGTTGGATAGCTGATTATTTGTTCACTTGAAAAGGAGAATTATAAAGAAATACATATTACAGACCATGGTAGTTCCTATATGTCTCGTAAAAGGCATCACTGATCAGCGTAAGGACAGACGTAATACATAACAGCACAGAAACAGGTCAGTAGTGGAGCTTAGAAAACAAAATAAATATATATTATTTAAGAGATAACTAAGGAGAGGATTATTAAAGAAGATCAGGTTCAGTTTACTTAGATTTAACATCTGGTAAATCTTCTTTAAAATGCAAAGCATTTCATAGAAAAATATATGAAAATTTACTGAATCCCTGAAGGGAAAAGTCATCTGTCACAGTAATATGAAAGGAAAAAAGCCTGAAAACCATTTTCACATTAATCTCACAAACACTGGTGGGAAAAAGGGTTTTGTTCGCCCCATACATCTGTGATATATGGCAGTAAGAGTCACTCTTAAATCACTGAATTCACGTGATCCTGTACATCTGCACCATCCCAGCGAGGTCAAAGCTGAATGTTTCAGCAGATAATGACACACATCCAGGGCATTCATTTGTCTTTTTAACAATAAACAAACAAAAAAAAAATTATCTGCCTTTGTTTGTGTCTGATTTTGAAAAAGACACAAATACAGTTGCAGAAAAAATTATTACCTCTCTGTAAGTAGCTTTGGCTTGACATGTAACTTGGCATAGTTAATATTAAACATAAATAAATAAATCACATCACTGAATTATATACAGTCATGGAAAAAATTATTAGACCATTCTATGTTTTCTTCAGTTTCTTGTTCATTTTAATGCCTGGTACAACTAAAAGTACATTTGTTTGGACAAATATAATCATAACAATAAAAATAGCTCATAGTAGTTTAATTTCAGAACTAATATCTATCCATTTTCCATAGTTTTCTTGATAATAACCAAAATCACATCAGTTCTTATATCAATATATGTGGCATTGTACTGAAAACCAGTGCTTTTAGACATTCCATGTTTTCTTTTCTGTCTGCTTTAGTCACATAATACACACAGGAGTTCATACTTGATCACATAACCATTGTTTTTGATGACTTTTGATGGTCTCATATTTTTTTCTGTGACTGTATTTCATGATAATATTTGAGATTGTGTGTAAAAAAAAAATTCCACCAGTGTTGCAAGTGTATTTTTATGACCTAAGATAATGGATAACAGCAGATACATTAATAATATGAGAGTCACTTGAGAGACATAGAAGCTGAGGTGATGAAAGTATTAAAAAATCTGTTCCTCATTAGACTAAATATTTCTTGGAGCGGTCCTTTATACATAGTGTATGTGTGTTAAATGTACATGGGTGAGGTATGTGTGCAGACTGACTCTCCAAAGTCATGAAGTATCTCTGTAAAATCGGTTCCAGGGGCTACAAATCAGCCTGGTCTCGGGAATAATCTAAATCTTCTTGCTTTTCTCAGATCAATCAGTTCAAGAAGCTGGAGCAGGAAGTGAGCAAACCCGTGGAGAACGACATCACACAGTGGATCTCGGCCTCCTCGTCAGACTCCTCGTCATCCCTCTCCCCGTCCACACACGTGTGCGCCCGGGACCGCCAGCTGCTCGTCTTCTACTCCGAACAGTGCGAGCAACACTTCGTCACGCTGCTCAGTGCCGTCGATGCATTCTTCAGCTGCGTCAGCGCCGGGCAGCCTCCCCGCATCTTCGTCGCTCACAGCAAGTTTGTCATCCTCAGCGCCCACAAACTGGTCTTCATCGGAGACACCCTGTCCAGGCAGGCCTCCACCCCGGAGGTGGCCAACAGGGTGATGAACTCCAGCAACGTGTTGTGTGATTTGTTAAAAACGGTGGTATCTGCGACTAAAACGGCCGCTCTGAACTACCCCAACACGGCCGCCATCCAGGAGATGGTGGACAGAGTCACAGACCTGTCGCATCACTCACAGCAGTTCAAAGAACAGCTACTGCAAATGGCTGCGTTGTGATTTTCAGCTCTGTCGCTCATGTTTTTTGTCACATTTTGACACCATGTGCAGAGTAATTTAGCGTGAATATATATTTACAGTACATATATATATATTCTATATATATATATTGCTTCCCATCTTTAATTAAGTCTGTTTTGAATGTTGTAAAAAGTCTTTCTGTTCTGTAAATATTTGCTCTATTTTTGTTTAGATTGTTTTATATTATGGTATGAATATATATGTAGCTGCAGTATCGATGTCTCTGTAGGGTTTTGTGAACGTTTTTCATAACATTCCTGTTGCATATTATGAAGCACCTTATGAGATGTCCCGTTTTTCATTTTCACCTGTAAAGTGTTGTCGACGTGTCCTACTGCTGGGTGTGACAGTGGATTTCTTTGTACGTCATGTTAATGTCGATGTGTGAGCGATTCTCCACAAAGTAAAGGAATGTTCCTAAACAAAACAACTGTGTCTGTTCATTTATGTGAAGTAACTTTATATAGAGAAGAGGTGGTGATGAAATACAAGTAAAAAGGGGCTTTGTTTCTGATCGTTTTTTTATTTGATTAATTATGATTTAATTAAATATGGCTGGATATTTACATATGGGAATGAAATGGAACGTGATTAGATTTGTTTGTAGATAGATTTATCTGTCCAAATCTTCAAACAAATTGAAACAAAATCCAATTGTGATGGGAGTTATTCTTTGTAATGCAAGTAAATCTGCTTAATAATGTAATCATTTTTAAAGAAACATATTAAAATTGGGTATCACAAGAGTTTTTAGTTGCTGTATTCATCACCAGGGTCCCTACTTTTCATTTAAAGCTATGGAAAAAAATCGTGTGTATCTTTTATTCAGTATAAGACTTCAAAGTTTATAAGTATTTCTTAGTGTTTAAAACCAAATGGACCAATGGTTAGATTTCTTTTTTTCCTGACTTCTAAGAGTGATTCAAACAACTTTGTATATTTACAGTTTTTTTCAATAACTTGCCACCAGATCTCATTGTGTTCATCAGTGTATAGTTTTATCAGGTTTTAAGTAGTGGTTACATCAAACTGTGCAGGAAAAACACTTTGATCTTTGTTTGTTTGTTTGTTTGCTTGGTTTGTGAAATTAATAATCAGTTTGGTCAGTGAATTTCAGGATTTTTTCCATTATACAAGGAAATTAAAGGCTAGGTTCATAAAAAATGGATGGTAGTATCAGTCAGTGTTGAAAATTAATATGAAAAGACTTTTAACCCATAAAGACCCAGTGCTACTTTTGTGGTATCACCATTTCTTATTATATTATCCACTGTACTTTGTTTTTTTCAGTGTAAATCATGTATTTTCCTGTATTTAATTTACTGATTATGTGTCTGTTCATTACAGCTCAGATAAAAATTGAGGGTTATTGTATCAAAAACAGAGAAAACTGAAATAAGGTTTTTCAGCTAAATATATGATCAAGTTTTGCCAGGCACAACAAACCCCGCCCCTCGCACATATTGTAGCTTATTTTGGCATCGATCCACTGACGTCATCATGTCTACACACGTATATTAATTGTCTGTATATATGTGCCAAGTCTGAAGTAAATTGACACCAAATTGATGTTTTTTTAGACGTGTGAACCCGTTATAAGTAATGGGGGGAAAAAGATTTAAAACGTTCATAAAAATTTAAACTTCGACCTACTTTTTCAAAATGTAAAGACAGCTATTCTGGTCACTGCCAATCTATAAACTTAATATGATATGAATTCAACCAATAGTTTTGCTGCTATAGACAAGTGAAATTTCACCCATTATAAGTAAATGGGGAAAAAAAAAAAAGATTTTAAAACTTCATTAAAAAAATTCAAACTTTGACCTACTTTTTTCAAAATGTAATGACATCTATTTTGGGACACTGGCAATTTAAACATTCAGTTTGGTTTTCATTCAACTGATAGGTTTGCTGCTACAGACATTTGAAATTTTGTCCATTATAAGTAAATAGAGATATTTTTTTTTTTTTTATTCATTAACCCATAAGGACCCAGTGTGACATATGTGTCACTTCCCAAATAAATGTTTCTCTATATTTAACCGTCCTTC
>JAPTGZ010000003.1:29347991-29370520 GCA_029814645.1 Fowleria isostigma
ATGGGGGGGGGGTCGTCAAATGTCGTCTTTATGGAAGCAAGAGTTCATTCTACAGTATTACTTATAATTATTATTATTTTGGCTTTATGTTGGGATATGATATTATTTCATCATCATTTATTGCACTTTATTATTTTATTTGGGTACGTGCATTAAATTTAGGGAATATTTGTTCCTAGAGGTCCTTGTTCCGTGGGACATGTTTTGAGTGTGGGACTAAAACAAAGAAGGAAAATAGAACATGTGTGTCTTGTGTTAGAAGCTTACATGAATTTTTGACCATCATGCCGTTTGGTGAGCAGAAAATAAAAGAACTTCAAAACAACAGAAACTGTAGTTCGCTTTCTACCCACTGCACTTAGAGACCGGGGTATTTTAACACCAAAAATAAGGACATTACTATAAATCAGGGGTTTAAACCCGTGGCTCAGGGGGTCAAAACCAGCCCACCAAAGGGTCCAATCCAGCCAAGATGAACTAATGAAATACAAAAATTACATTAATTACAATCAGACCAAAGAAGGTTGAAAATGATTTTAGGTCAATTCAATCTAAAGTGGGTCAGACTAGGAAAATACTATCATAATAAACTATAAATAATGAAAAATGCAACTTTTTTTCATTGTTCTACTGTAAAAAAAAAAAAAAAGTTAAATTACAAAAATGTTTACATTTACAGACTAGCCTTTTACAAAAAAATTTTTTTTTACAATATTCTGCCTGTTATTAAATGTTTTCTGTATTTTGTAGATCCACTAATCTGTAAGTTGTAATGAACACATAAAAATTGGCATAAACTGTTTAAATTGCAACTTTTTTTTTGAAAATATAAAGCATTTAGTGGTAGTACATCATCAATATGTTGAAATAATTAACTTAATAATTTTGACAGGGAATAAGAAATTCAAACCAAAAAAAAAAAAAACCATCAGGTTTTTCTTGGCGGGGCAGTTAAAGGGTTAAAATAAATTCCGTACCAGTCATTCATATATCTCTTATGTGTAAAGATGTAACCAAAAACAGACTCAACATGACAGACCACACCGACAGAACTGCCCTGAATCAAAGAAAAATTTATTGAAAATTAAAAGACAAGTACTTCAAAGCTTTTGAACAGTAAAAAAGTTTTCAGCTTCAGATTAAACAAACAAAAAAAAAAAAAGTCCTACAGTTCTGTTTAGTACATGCAGTATGTACAGTCAAAAGTGGACAAAGCAGCACAGTGAGATCCACTAAACTAGACTCTGCTAGTTTGTGTGTCGACTCTTAAAAACAAACTCATTCATCTTCACCTTTGACAAAATGTTTCGTCGTGAGTTTTGGGGTTTCTTTTTCATGTCGGGGTTCATCACTAAAGTTTCAACTGCAGAGTTTCTGTTTTTTTTTTTTTTTGACAGAATTACTGCCATTTGTACATTACAAAAGAACCATATTCATTACTTTATATCTCTCCAGACATTAAGATTACAATAATTTAGGACTTATAATCTATACATGTAAGAATCTTTTTTGTAGTAACTATTCTTTTTTTTATTAAAAATCTAAATAAATGTTGCCACTTACCTAAATTTATCAGAAAAAAGGCAGAAACCTATGTTTATTATTAATCTAAACCAAAGTATATCTGGATTTTTGGTGCCAATTTCCTTTTTTTTAATTTTTTTTTTTTTAAACTGAAAACAAACAGAATAAAACTCAAAACACTAAAACATCATCCTTTCATAAGAAGAAACAACAGGTGAAGTGGCACTACATGAAAAAGACCAGATAATGTAAATGACAAACCACATTTTTCATGTCTGATAATTTGCATGAGCCCCGCGCTCACTAATGATTGGTCCCAATGAGTGAGGTATGGATCAAACGTTTCATGCACTAACAAAAATTTATCACAGCCCCGAACACAAAGAAACACATTAAAACAAAACAGAAAAAAAACAATGAAATGCAAGTCAACTAACGCCTCTATACCAAAGACCCCTCATAGTGCACCATCCAACATTAGAGAAGTACATTTAATTGTAATATCATCTTCTAAGGCACAATTACTTTTGTTGTCATATTTTTCTGAAACGCTACTTTAGAACTTTGTTGCTTTACCTTCTCCGGTACAGGATACAATTAAATTATCTTCAACCAACTGCAAAGCCAAGACAACTCACCAATACGTCAAAACCACCCGGAAATGAAGCTATGACTGAACCTCACGTACAAATGTCACAGAGTGTTGCTCTTCATTTACGTCGACTACGGTTCTCAGAACAAGGCTTCAACTCGCTCAACACGTTCTAACCATTAAATAATGAGATGATGCGAAGAAGGTGGAAAAAAAAAACAACGCCTTGTTTAGTGGAACCGTTGTGACGCAGGACGACGGCGGTTACGGCTTGGAGGTGGGAGCGTCTCCGGCGGCCTTGCCTTCTTTGTGGTCGACCTCGATGCCGTCGTCTGCCAGCTCGCCCTCCTCTCCCCCCTGGAACATGTCGTGGGTCCACTTTGGGCTGCTGCCGCCCTTTCGGTAGACGAAGCGCCCGCGGCGAGCCGGGAAAGATCCGCGGCCCCTTCCGCGATTATCAACCCAGGTTTTTTCGCCGTCGCGGTCATCGTGCTGGAAAAACACGCGAAGGTTCATAATGTTAGTGGAAATAAAATCACCGTCGGATACTTTGGCTTTATTTACTGCTACAGGACAACAGGTGGTGGAAATACACCTAAATATTAATAAAACACAATAAAAAAAACAACAGGATAATGTGGAAAGGTAGTGTTTTTAATAAGTGACTCACATGATAACTCGTTTAATTTACCTAGACAGGGTTCCCACTTGGTCCCTGAAATTATTTTCCAGGACACTTTCAGCTGCTACAGAGATAACTTATCCCGTCAAACACTAATCCACTCGCCGGTCCCACTCATTTTTTTCGACAGATGTAACTTGTATTTACTCAGACTTTTTCTGTTTATTTGATGTGCAGTCTATGGCTAAAATTTATTAAAAATAACTGTGACAAATGTAAAGTCCTGGACAAATGTCTTATCGCATGTGCCCATCATATTATTATACCTGATAACTTGACTGCTAATTAACTAATTGGAATCATTAATAACTGTTAATGACATTAAGCATCTGCACTTTATTTATATCCTCCCAAAATTAAATTTTATAGATTTCATAAATATTTATTTATTGGTTGATAATGATGAAGAAATCAACTTCTAGACTGACAAAAGTTTTGTCCCCAAATTATAATCACATTTTCGTCAAGAAATTGTATCTTTCTCTAAAGTTATATCCAACAAATATAAATTTAAGAACAGAAACCATGCACAACTCATCTGTTGAGCCAGAATTAACTATAAGCTCATTTGCATCTGTGGTCTTTCTGCCTTAAAAAAAACTAACAGGCATAATAAAGTCAGAAATATGTATTTTTAGTTTAGTTTATTTCATTTTGAGCTCATGCCACTGTACATCTCATATGTGAAGTCCTCACACTGATATTTACTGATACCTACATCTTTTCTACATTTTATTGGTGTGTAAAGTTGGGAAAAGATTAATTTATGTGTTTATTATAAACAAAAATGTTTCCTTGTTAAATATACATACACACACACATATATATATATATACACACATATACATACATACATACGTACTTACTTACAGATGTATATGAAAATAATAACATCTACTTGTTCTAGTGTCTCAAAGACTGATTATGTTTCTCTAAACTACTGATTGACAAAATAATGAGCAGTTTCTAGAATTATCACGTCTTAAATTCTTTTGTAATGTATAGTAAATAAAAGTTGTAGTGCTCATTTATAACTTCTTGTTTATTAAATTAGAACGTTAAGAGCTTTTCATAATCACATTTCTGTATTTAACTGAGTTTTAACCTACATACATTTTCCTGTGAATTCTTTAGTGTTTTCATAGACTCACCAGGTAATACTTCCTGCTTTTGGGGGTGTATTCAGGGTCCCACTCCTCCTCTGGGGGGCGCACCGGAGGGTTCATATTGGCAGGGTTTCCATTGCTGTTGTTGCCAGGATAATTCCCCCTGTTCCAGCCCCTTCCTCTGACTCTGGGAAACTGGAATCGCAATAAAAATGTCAATATTGTAATTTCAAATTTTTCTCAGTCGTTAATTCTGTCATATGTGATATTCTAATGTGTAATGTCATATTCTTAGATGAGCCTGGAGAATGAGAAAGAAACCAGCACACACAAGTAACTAGGATTCACAAAAAGGCCATACTGATGGAAGCCAGGCATTGGTTTAGTGATGAGAGTCCACTGATTTGCGCTACGTTACCTTAATAAAAATCAGGTAGTGCATGGAATAAGTATGATAGTGTCATCATTATCATCATCATCATCATCATCATCCACATTATGTTCCTTAGCATTAGGAAGAAGGAACAGAGCAGAGAAGTGAGGTCTACTGTGATGCCATTAGGACAGAAAATTGCAAGAAGATGAGATGTCAGTAGCTCACTGAAAGACACAAACCCAGCAGAAAAGACAAACAAAGGGCACACAAGGACTTACAAATCCACGGCCCCGGCCTCTCTCCATGTTGTGGCCCTCATAATCGCGAGAGCCCCTATCCCCGGGCCCGCTGTAGTCCCGAGGCGGGTAGCGCGAGTGAGCGTAGCCCTCCTCTGGGTGCTCCATCCCCTCT
Organism: Fowleria isostigma; assembly: GCA_029814645.1. NCBI lineage: Eukaryota > Metazoa > Chordata > Actinopteri > Kurtiformes > Apogonidae > Fowleria > Fowleria isostigma. The sequence continues at coordinate 29,352,683 of JAPTGZ010000003.1, forward strand.
CCCATGTACTCTTTACCTCTGAAAGGTGGTGGGTAAGGGGATGGAGAGGACGAAGATGAAGAGGAGGATGGAGAGCGATCCCGCTTCTTCTTTCCCTTCCTGTGAACAAACAATGGACAGGGTTTACTGGAGACAAAAAAATAAAAATAAAAAAAGAACAGAAAGAACAGGAGACGAAAAAAATGGACTGAAGCAGGTTGTGTTAAGTTTGTTGCATGGTTACCAAGGTTTAAAGAGATCGTTTCTCTCTTTCTATCCAGACTATCATAGTTAATACAAACCGAAATTTGCAGCTTCTATAATTTAAGACTTTCTTCTCAATACTTGACAAAGTAAGATTTTAACTAAGGTGGGGTACACAGTTGAGGGTTTTCTAAGTCTAAAGAAATTTTTTTTATCTGTTCTAGATCCCACACATTAAGATACAAAATCAGGCACTGAACAGTTTTGATCATTATATGCGTGGTGTGTTCCAATCATTGACACAGCACACCACACACATAACGAATCTCTCCAACCACTGATCTGGAATATAATTATCTAAACCACAAATGAAAAATGAAATGTAACCTCACAAAGACGAAGAAAAAGAAACAATAACCAGAAAATACTGCTGGGGCTGTATACACACACACACACACACACACACTATACATATATATATATATATGTGTTGTGTAACTACCGTAACTGGTGAAAATAAATGAAACTTAATGTGAGTTCAATGTTCAACTCCCGGCTTCTATGCTTCTGTTGTACACCAGAGTTTGCACAAAATCTTCAAAACTTCTAACCTGTATCCACTGGGCCAGGTCAGCCATGCTTGTTTTTATTCACGCCTGCTTCCTTGTTCCTCCGTCAGCTTGCTTCTGGATTGGCTATATTTCATTCCACGTTATAATTCAGAGTCATGACTCGAGAGTCGTCGGCTTTCCCCACCCACATGAAGATTTTTGGTTGCAAAAACTGAACAAGTGTAATATTTACGATTGTCGGCCCCCGACCCATTTCAGAGCCGATTATTGGGAAAATTCACTCTTTACACACCTCAGACCACATGGTCATCTTATAGGATAATCTTATAAGACACAAGATAATCTGGCGTTTGCAGTCCTTGGTCAGGAAGGGGGGAATTGGGACAAAAACAGCCCAATTATCTTCAAATGTGTACTCGGCATAAAAATAGTCAATTCCTTGCAACAAAATTGAAAATTCAACTACTTTTGGACGAACCAAACCTAAACTTACAACAAAAAAATCAGTTGTAACCTTCAACTTCGATAATATTTCTTCGGTAAAGGCCTCAGCCAAGCAAAAGAGGAAACGAGTCCCAAGGAAAACATATTTATAGCTTCTGGCAGAATGTACATACGTCAGTGTAGTCCTAACATATTCAGCCAACTTCTTCACCAGTGCATTCAGACCATTTGCTTTATCCCACAGGCATGTTATGGCTCGTAAGTCCTGCCACAGTGTGCTGAGCTGTGATCACGGGCATTTCATCTGCGGCCTCACAGCAAGGACCAACTCTGCTGACCTGTAATGTTTGGACTCTGTTTGGGAGACGGTTGTGGTTTTGGTTCCACTCCTTCCACTCTTGTTCTTCTTATGCCTGTTTGTTCTGATCCACTATTTCTCAGCTGTACTTGAGCTATGCTTTGTGTGGTAACTGACACATGCATAATTAACATTTCCTTCTAGTGCCTCACATAAAGCTGCTCATAGATAAACCAAAAAAATGCTTTAATGTCACTGATCTTGCAGGCAGCCTGTTAGTGTTAAAAAAAAAAATAATCTATGAGACAGCTATGCAGTGATGGTTATCTATCACTGATTGAGGAATATACAGCTCTGGAAAAAATTAAGAGGCCAAGAGCTTCCCAGAACTAAAGTCAGTTGAAAACCTCAAGCCAACAAACAAAGAGCAGCTTGAATTTTAACATGAGTGGCATAAAGCAGGCAACAGTCATGTGAAAACTGTATGTTTGAAAGTTATGATGAAATATCAGGGTCATCCTACCAATCTACCTCTAATCTCTGAACTTTTAGTTTATTAGATACAAAATGTTTTCTTAACATCATTGTCTATTTCATTATTGTCTGGAAAAACTTCTTGGATATTGGAAAAAATGTTAATGGTAGTTTCTAAAATAGGTATTTTTCACAAAGATTTGCGTATAAATAGCACAACCTACACACACCACTTAAATAACAGGGTTCCCACAGATTTGTACAAGTTATATTTAAGATTTAAAACCTTTTTAAGACTACATCGGGTCATACTGGTAAAGTTGTGACTCCTATAATTTCGGTAAAATGTATTTTACTCCAACACCTTGATTCCCATCATTCTGAGTTTGTTTGATTGACATTATTAAATGTATTCTTCATACTTACTTTTCAGTCCCTTGAATTTCCAACAGTCACCTTTCTTGAGTGACGAGTGCAACTAACTGCTGCACATGTGTTGGGCTAAATGTTCTACAAAGTTAGAAATAACTGCTTCCTAATTTCAGTATAAATTGGTGAAATGAATCAGGTGGAACTGAGTAGATCAATATTAGATTCTCTGCAGTTTGGACATTTAACAGACACATTTAAACACAATACAGCCAACAGGTTTATGGCAACATAACTTAAGACCTATCATATCAAATGTAACACCCTTTAAGACTTTTTTTATGGTAATAAATGCAAATTTGTAAATTCAAGACTTTTAAGACCTCATAGGAACCCTGAATAAACACAACTGTTTCACTCTTTTTCTATCATAGCTTTGCATCTCTAGAAACAATGGTAACCACATCAAAGACTGAACTTCATCAGTCCTTTAGTCACTGTCTGTGGTCTAGACGTACTTGGATTTCTTGTGGTGTTTTCCAGGTTTCTCAGAGGACCTCTCTCTGCTCGGTCCTCGGGAGCCTCCTGGGCTCCTGCCGCGCTCCTTCCCAGCAAACCTCTTACGTCTTTCAATATCCAGGCGAAGATCCATCACGTCACCTTTGAACTTTTTACCTGGATCCTGCAGTGATATGTTCATTAGTTAACAAAAGTCATTTTTAACAACCTTGAGAAATGTTTTCTGAAAGAAGTAATCAAGCTCACATAGTTCCATAGACTGATAAATGCTATTCATTTGTTAAGCATGACAAAGTCTGCACTGCTGATGCACAACATGTAAAGCTCTGTTCCCTCTAGTGGTCAAAACAGAATGTGGATATTGAGTTTTGCACGAATGCAGTGAAACTACAGGCTCAGATTGGGATCGATAAGATTTTTAGCTTGTAAAGCAATATTCACAAAACTCTGTAAACTTTTACACTAAATTTGCAATAGTTTGTGCATGTGGGGAACGGATTTGTCGAAACAAATTGTGCTTCTGTGAACATCTGCAGAAAGACATGAAGCAGAAATAGTTACAATGTAATTTAAAGTAGGAATAGTGACCCTGTTTTCACCCCTGAATCTGACTGGACACTGACAAAGCAGAGAGCAGCGGTCCAATCAGAGGGCACATGGCTCTGTCCTCTACATTTCTGCTGCAGAATCCAAAAGGATGAATATATTTTTAATATTAACACTTTCGAACATATGTAATTTTTTCCTTCCTATATAATCACAATCTGAACTTTCTCATGCATAAATATCTTGCAGGTTTAAGTTATTTCTGAACATTGCTTTACAAGCTCGAACTCTTAGTGACTCTAATTTGAGCTCACATAAACACCATGTGCAGCTACAACACTACAAGACCGTTTATTAATATTATACTTTTCAAAAAACAGCTATTGATGGAAACCAGCGGCATGCATATAGCATTTAAAATAAACTCAATTTCACAGTTCTTTTGTGGCTTGATTTTTGTCTTTTTAGGAAAAATACTTACAAGGTAAAGGCATTGATAAGCGTCCCTTGAGATGCTTGGACTCAGGATCTTAATTCACTTCCTTTTAGCCTTTGCTTGGGTTCGTACATACCCAATCAATAACCATATCTCATACGCTGGGGGGTTGCTTGGCACTTACAAAACACAATTGGGCTGTTTTGATTTAGAAATATGCATCCTTTGAAAGAAAAGCACAAAGCTGAATACTGCTGCTTTGGATCGTCACATTTCTGCTTGCTCCAAATACGTCAAATTTCAAAAGGGCTGGTCACCTTGTAGCTCGCCTCCTCCATATCCTCAAACAGGTGAGAGTGCCTCTTAAAGGCACTGGGGGAAACATCGATTCGCCTGAGAGAAGATAAAACAACACTGAGTCGGTGATAACGTTTCAAATAATTGACTGTAGAATGGATCTTTGCTGAATGTGAATGTGGTCAAACAGCTTGAAGACGACGATACCTGTGGATTTCTGGGCTCTTCCTTGGCTTCATCATTTCTGCCTCTGCAGCTTTTCTTTGGTACATGGCAAACCGCTCACTTAAAGTCATGTCTGATGAGTGGAAGTGTTGAGCTGCAAACAGACAAAAACATGAGCCAGTCAACAAACAGGAGCATCAAGTGTCATAAATATCTTCACTATGTTGAGGCGTTGCAACAATTAATCCATTCATGATAATTTGACTCTGCAGAGACTGTCATCTTGTATTCCTGTAGTAAATGGACAGAGCCATCACAGATCATACTATACCTTTAATGTAGTGCACAATTGAGACTATGTGCTGAGCAAACAGCTCAGAAGGGCTGCGACGAAGCTGTGCTGTTTGAATGTGCTGGAAAATGGAACGAAATTCTGCATCTTTTTTCGATGGATTCAGTAGATCTCGGGACAGAAGACGATCTTTAGATACGGACGAGCTAAGAGAAAGAAACAAGTGGACAGTAATGATGATTAATGGGGAAACATTTGTAGTTATATGGAGTAGGGCTGCATGATATTGGCCAAAACTTGCGATACGGGTGTACAGCATTGCAATAATAATATTACATGTCTCATTCCCCTAAAAAAAAAAAAAAAAAAAAAAAAATTTCATTCACTCAGAAAAATGTTCCTTAACAATGTTAAAATGAGCCAATTGTTTGTATGCTGACTTTATTATTTATCATTTAAGACAAAATACTGGACTATTACAATCAATCACACAATTCTGTCCATGAACCTGGTGATGCTGCTACCATAGACCTTCACACACAGAGACAAATATTTGGTCATTTTATTCATATATAACAATGTATAAACGGCACGGATGTATTTCATAATAACTTAAGTACCAGAGTACCACCATGTAAGAGCTTTAAACTATATTCCATTGTCTGCCTGGTTTGGTAAATACTGCATATAAAATAACACCTTTAAATATAAGTGTTCAGGCCTTGGCCAAAGCTGTGCTCTGAAAATATTCAAATCTTTTCAACATTAATAACATGTAAACTTGCATTCAACCAGTAGCAGTGGCATTACTTCAGTTTTTTTACTAAAAAAAAACTAGCATGTTAGAGTGGTGGTATAAACCCACCCTGGTACCCAATGGCATGTAAAGCAGATAGTTAATGAAATAAAAAAAAGTGCACTCCGTTATCATGATATAGATATTTTTTTAATATATTATGCAGCCCTAGTATGGAGGGTATGCTACAAACATTACTTTCCCACTAGAGTACTGGGTGTCAAAAGGAGTAGTACAGCAGTATTGGATGCATAACATTTAATACGGGAAATTATGAAAATTAAAAGTGACAGTGATCTTCACTATTTGGACATTGCCATGTGGTTTAGTACCAGATTGTGCTGTTAATCAAAGCCTGGAGGTAAACAAAAGCCCTCCCAGTTCTTGTCCTTTTTCTCCATGTTACATAAGTCCTAAAAGGCATAAAAGAGTAGTTGACTTACTTAGCTGATTATATAAAGTATTACATTGAAATGACTGTATAAGAATAATCTACTTTTTTCCATTTTACTTGCTGATTGTTGCATTCCACATGATCACTGCCACTAAGTTGTGTTTCTGCCACTCAAAATGATAAAAGCATACCCTCTATATCTAATATGAATAAGTGGGAGGTCACATACCTGGGCATTTCTTCTAAGGAACTGATTTTGGTTTCAAAGTCCTCCCTCGATGCAGACAAACGTACAGGTGAGTCTCCACGAGGAGGGAAGGCGCCAGGAAACAGCGGCCTGTCTTTCTCTCTGGAAGAAGCTGGAGCAGGGGACGGACTCCTTTTGGACTTTTCTTTCTTCTCCTTCTTCTTTGCCTTCTCCTCCTTCTTGGAGCTGTGCTTGCGGCCTCGGAACACCTCTTCCTCCATGTGATCTTCTTCCTCTTCGGCGTCTCTTCTACTTTTCTCCTTAATCGTCGGGTAGGAGGTCGAGTAGCTCGGCTCATCCCCCCATTTACCGAAAATGTCACGTGGTGTGAGAGTGGTTTTGATTTCACCGTCATCATCAATGTCCCTCTCCTTCAGACCATGGGACTTGAGGAACTCCTCTTCTCCAGCTTCAAAGAAAGGCATGGTCTTGTCTTCCTTGGAATCACCGAAAGACGCCGATGACACGTTGAAGAGTTCTCCGGACTTGCTGCTCTTCTCCCCCTCCCTATCTGCTGAGCTCTGCTCCTTCTCACGAGCGTTGTCCTTTTCTGCAGCTTGTTTTTTGCTTTTATTCTCAGCCAAGAACCTGAAACAGATTGGCAAACTGAGTTATAATTCCTGTTTCATTATGTTTGATATCCATTAGACAACCAACATAAATCAAATCTGAGCAGAACAATAACATAAAAAACAACAATAACCGTAGTGATGTTCATACTCTGAACACATGTAGTAATGTTTCTTCCTCATCTATCTGCTAAACATATGCATGTATTATATTTGAAAATTAAAGAGCAGCTTTAATGTGATTTACCTAGTTCTTTTTAAAAGAAAATATGTGGATAAAATTGCTGGTTTTGTTTACCTAAAGCAGCTTATGACTTTCATCAATTTTTTTTTTTCCAGACAGCAGCAATTTCGAAGTTTCTTCATGGTTGTTGAACCTGAAAGTCTCCTTCACCTTCATCCACCAACTAGAATCATTCTTTGAAACAACTCTGATGGACTGGAGAATTTTACATTGTAGCGATCTGGCTCATTTTCTTGCTGAATCTGTGGCAAACCGCTTTTGTTTGGTCACCATTGTTATTGCCGCTGTGCAGAATTCCCATTTCCACAATGCACTTTGGAATAAAATTTCCAAAAAGCCCAGAGTGACGTTTTGGTTTGTTATGTAAACAAGCAGACTGTGTTTATGATGGAGTCATCTTCGAAGTTGTTAACAGTAAGGGAAGTGACTCAGGTGTATACGCACAAAAAGACTAATGGGATAATAATGGGATAATTCTACTATCATTTAGGCTTTGCAAATTTGAAAAGAAAAAATTGTGATGAAAGTCATACATTGCTTTAATAGACAGACTTGGTTGTTTTATTTATTGTCAGCATTATTAAGTACTGACCAATCAACATGGTGCTTTAATTATTAATGAAAAGCTTGTTAATGTTCTGTATTTAGGTGGTTGTCACCCTTGTTAATGTGACAAAACATCAAGGTCAAATAAATGAAAATACCAACTGTTTGCCAACTAGTATCCTAAAATGCAGATTAGATAAAAAGCTTTTTGCATTGTAAAAATTATTTACCCTGAATGTAAATAGAACAGGATTTACATTGCAATAATTATACTCACGCTTAAACACCACTGTCCTAAGATGGACGTCATACAACTTCCAAGACAAGAGGCAGCTACTTTTTCAATGCATTTAAATGAGGACTTCTATGTATTCCGATTTAAAATGTATTCTTCCAAGGATCTTTGAAAAAAAGCTAAACATCTTTGAAAGAAAAATTACATTTGTTAAGAAAATCATAAAAACTCAAAAAATGCACATTAAATTGTGGGCAAAATAGGAAGCAGACATACTTCCTGAATGCAGCAGAAATTACAGTCTTGTCTCCTTCTTTGGCATCCTCCTTTGAGAAGAATCCAAATCCACCAAAAGAGGCCGTTTGCCCTGACTTGGTGGGGCTCTTCGCTGGGGGGGACACGCTGCCGATGGTTTTCCAGAGAGGTCCTCCACTGGCGGGCCCTTTGCTCTCAGCAGCAGAGGCAGTGTCGTCTTTCTTGACAGCGGTGTCTGGACTGGTCCGTTTGGGACTGGTGTCATAGTCGATCCATTTCCCTCCGGACGCCTTCTCGATAGCGCTGCCGTCAGCTGCGCGGCCAGATTTCTCTGCTTGGCTTTCTGATAGCTTGTCCTTAGAATCCTTTACGCTGGGCTTGCCTTTGCTGCTACGATGGCGGGATGACGACCGGGACCTGGAAGAGTAGCTGGAGCGCCTGGAGCGCCGAGAGCGGCCTGAAGACGAGCGATCAGAGTAGTGGGAACGGCTGCGGCTGCCAGAACGCTTTCTAGGTGTGCGGGAGCGTGATCGACCCCTCCTTGGGCTGTGCGAATGGTGATCCTGGTCATGGTGGCGATCGTGCCAGCCACCACCGCTACCGCCACCACCACCACCCTGCCAATTTGATTTATAACCATAGCCGCCTCCTCCCCGGTTCTGGTAATGACCACGTTGGTAATAGCCTCGGTTTCTGCCACGGTAGTGGTAGGGCCTCCGGTAGCCTCGGTTGTAGCCCCTGAACCCACCTCTGTTGTTCTGATAATCTCGGCTGGGGTAGGTTCTGTAGGATGGGGAGTGAGAACGAGAGCGGGAACGAGACCTAGAACTGGAGAAAAAAAGAAAAGAAAAAGAGGCAAAAGAAACAAAGTTATGTGAGGGACCATATCAACTGGAGAAATCAAGGGAGGTGCTGACATACAAACATATTCCTCTTAACAGAACACCAGCACTGAATTTGAAACCTGGTTTACAACTGTGTTTTGTTAAAGTACAGCTAAATACTGTTCTTACATTTTCAAACCGTCATTACTGCTGAAGTAACATTATTTCATTGTTTTTAACAAAATGTAAATAACAACATAGTTTTACCTGGGGATGCAAGTTATCGATTTATTCATTAATAATTAGTTGGTTGTCGACTGATTAACAATTAATAAGTGCCAATTTTCCCGAGAACGTGAATTTCTCCTTCAATAGGGTATTCTATAAGAATAAAAACTAAATGTTGTTTATATTCATGAAAAACATGTTATATTGCTTAATGATTGATTTATTGTACAATTATGGATACAGCCCAGACAATGACATTTATGGAGTACAAAAACTAAAGAACCTCTGCAGAGAAATTTAATCAAATAAATGGATCTGAATAGGGCCAGTTTCGAAGAAATGGGCATTTCCAACTTTGCATCACTACCTGACACCATGGAGCAAGATTCAGCACAGAGGAGGTTCATGTATATGGGGTAGAGGTAAAGGAGTCTGGGGGTGGAGGTATATACATGATGGTGCACTCTGTAAGTGCCGTAACTACTGCAACAGGCAGAAACAGAAAGTGAAACTTATAAAGCTTTGGACATCTGACTACCAGCTTCTCTGCCTCCATTATATGGCGGACATTACACCAAATGTTTACGTCTAACCACAGCATGTGGGACAAAGAGATGGGCTGGCCTGTATTTGGCTCCACCCCTAAAGCCATTCTAAACCATCAACAACACATTCCGGTTCAATGCCTGGCTATCCCGGCCTCTGCATTGCAGCGTGGTAATTAATTGACAATCATTGTAATTTAATTAAGCAAATTCTTATCGACAATTAATCGATAGGTGATTAATTGTATACATCCCTAGTTCTACCCATCTACCATCTACCTGGAATAGACAGGACTTTATCATTGTGTAAGTAGCAAAATGAAATATAGTACATATAACTCTACTATCTGTCGCTTTAATTTAATACTGATGTAAACTGTAAATTCAATTGTAATAAGCATTAGTCACACTAGTAGTAGTAAATAGCAGTAGTAGAATTAGTCATATGTAGTTTAATTCTTCTTCCCAATCAGTGGATGAATGCTACGACATACATTGGTGAATCACTGTAGAAGTATACATTATCCAAAGTAAATAGTGTTTCATTTGTGGAAATCACTCAGACCCTCTGAGGCCTGTGTTGGTCCATACACTACAGTTTTGGATATGTGAACAGAAGACTGGTAACTCAGCATCTAGTCAACAGGGGGCAATATAACCTCAGTTTCAGTATCTCCTCTGTGCCCAAACAGCTTATTTGACTGCAAAAGGGCCTCTGCTTTTTAATTCATGGTGACTTCGAACAGAAATGAATTATATCACACGGAGCATAGACTATTCAAGTCTTTGTCCAACTTTCGGCAAACAAGCAATATGATATGTACAAGATTAAAAAAAGATTTAATCTAGAATGGCACCAAATTAACTACACTGAATCTTTACATCTACAAACATTTAGCTTCTTTTCAATAAAATAACTAATAAACAATACTGTTCAGCTGTCTGAGCCCAATGTAAAGGAGCGAGTTAATCTGGAGAAGGGATGATGTGACAAACAATGACACAGTTCTAACGCTGCTATTGTCCTGATGGCATGTAAACAACAAAAAACACCTGCAAAGTCATTCTCTGCTTACCCTTCAGACTTTTTCATTGGAACTCAGAGAGTCCTGGACTCGGCCTAGATATGATACCTTCCCACAAACAGGACAGTGTCTCCTCAATGAACAGTATGTGGTGGAAAACAAAAAGTACATGCAGAACACAATCTGGCCCAATCCACAAAGGGAGGAGGGAGTAAAGGGGAGGGAGATATGGCTTGGCCTGGATGACTTGCTCCCAACTCCCTTTTCAAGTCATTGGTTTACAACACAACAATGGTCTTCCGGGAAAATGCACTCCAACAACTTACTCTCTGTCTAAAAGTGCTTTAAACACAAAAGCAGATGCAATGTAGGAACTGAGCCGTCTTGACAGAACTAAGAAATAATATTGCAAAAGACAATTATAATGATTAAATGTGGGTTTAAGAATGAAATGAGGTCAACAGCCTATTTGTCAGTGTCGAAACACATGCAAATAAAAAAGAAATATCATACTCTCCAACAAGGAACAAACTCTGCTGATATGAAATAAAATATTCTGGTCTGTAATTCTGTTTTAAAAATCATGACTCTTTCATACATTTGACACAACTGCACCACTTTATCTGTAGTAATGACATACTTAAAAAGTTATCTTGACATAAGATGATGTCAATTTGCATGAGTGGCACACGATAGGCAAAGGGTGTGTAAACACACAACTGAAACACAAATAGAGAAGGCTAACAAAACAGTCAAAGAGCACTACTTCCATTTTCAAAAACAGACTCACCTGAATACGGTGAAAAAATGATGAAAACATATTGAGGATATATTACCTGAAGTCATATAAAACACAAGAAGGCACAAGATTGGTATTTACCTATAGCGACGTTTCCTGGACCTTGATCGTGACCGGCTTCTCGAGTGAGATCTAGTGTAAGACCTGGATCTGGACCGAGACTTGGACCGAGACTTTAATGGAGAATCTGGAGCCTTTGACATGGTTGCAGTGAAGCCCCGTTCCTTAAAGAATAAAAAATATTCATTATTAAAGAGGTTACAGTTGACTTGATTTATAATCCTAATGGAGTTACTCGGTCTCTTCATTTTACTCATCCTAATACACACACAGTACCTAGTATCAGTATTAGCACATAGCACATAGCACATATTAGGAGCAGTGAGCTGCCACTGAAGAAGGCCTTCAGAGACCAACTCCAGATCTTCAGCAGCAGAGGAGAATTCAGTGGAGGAGAGTGGAGAGAACAGGTAAACTCAACACAGAGAGTTGAACCTGGATCCTTCTTGTTGAGAGGCAGAAATGCTAACCACTACGCTGTCCAAGTATAAAGTTTGGTTAATGGTACTGTTCATAATGACACCAATATCATAAGCTAATGGTTAAAATGTTGAAAAGTAATGAATGAAATGCAAACCCCCAGTACGCATAAATCAATGAGGACTGTACAGCTACACATTTCCAGACATGCTGACAAGCTGAGACCAGATAGTCTATCTGACATTCTGTCACCTGTCATCAAGACCCCTTTACCTAGCAGCTGACAAATCTGCCATCAACAGCCCCTAAAGCCCCACATGACCTTGAACTGTCAAAAAAAGTACATCAAAACCCATGTGGTAATAAAACACAGAGGCCGACATTGCCGAGAAATAAGGCCTGAGACAGCTGGAACAGCGTGTAAACATGTGCACATAAGCCAGCAGCAATATGACACAGGTGGAGCAGACCTTCTGTGCACACAAGATGCAATCTGCTGCTGTAGACGAGTGGAAGCTGGAAATTCAGAAGGACTTTAACCCAGACAGTGCAAGTGCTCAAGGACACAAACTTCACAACAACATGATAACTAGGGATGTCAGATCAGACAAACAGCTGTGTGGGTATCAGTGCCAATTGTTCATTAAAGCAAAACAATGAATACTGCATGACACTGAAGAAATGTTATATGAAAGTGAAATAGAGCTGCATGTGATACAGTATGTGAGAAAATCACTTCTGTCCACTATTTTGTGCCATAAATAACACACTTCTTAATTTTTTTTTTTCAGCACTTGGGCAACACTTTCAAGTGTTGCATGTTTTCCTTAATATTTTATCAATATAATGAGTTTTAATTTGGCACTATAATTTAAAACTGAAAGTGTTCCATATTTATTTTTAATTATTTTATTTTTAAAAAAAAACAATTTTGTATGGAGGGCCTATAGATAGTCATTTACTATACAGTTACAACTAAAATAATTACTATAAAACAGTATGACAGTATGTTTTATGTGTTCTTTATGCTTGATTAATTTCCAGGCAAATTTTCAAAGAAACTCTTGTGAATAGGTAAGATATCCATTATTCAAGGAGCTTTTATTTGTTGATCATACAATTCAAAATATAATTAGAAATGAGCTTTTCTCATTTTATGTAAAATGAGCTATTTTACAAAAAATATTACTTAAACCACTGCTTTACAGACCCAACAACTAATCGATAAGAAAATAAACAACAGTGAACATGGTGATTAGTTACAGCCCTAATAGTGAGGCCTTCAAATATATGCTCTGCATTTCCTTTCTAAAAAAAAAAAAAAAGAGGATCAGAAGCTCTGACAAAACAGTTGCCCTGGAGCTGCTTCAGTGCAGCAGAGCAAGAAGAATGCTTTTACTCCAGCAGGGCCTTGGAGATTTTACTGCCGACCTGACTTTCTCCCTGGTCCTAATAATCTGTATTGTCAAAGCCCAAAAATTTGCATTTGATTCAAGGTTTGCCTCCAGTACCCAGTCAACTGAATAAATTTGTCACTAATTTTTTTGTTTTCAACAGGCAAAGAAAACAGTTCCTATGTCCCAACAATGGTTACTATGTGTCAATTGCCTATCAAACTTTAGTACCGCTACACTGTTTTGTTTTTTTACAAAAAAAACCTTAACTAGCATCAAAAGCCTCTTGCTGCGAGTACCTGAATATTTAACTGACAGCTGACCTGAGAAATCATTTGTGCATTCCTTAGTCTCCCTGCTTGCAATAGTTAAAGCAGAGCATGTTGACTTTAAGAGACATAAATCTAATAACAAAGGGCAGGATGGTTATGTAGAGGAGTCAAGCATGGTAAACCAAAATATAGACTGAATTCTGGGTAAATTATTGAGGTTATGGCATCACCTCAAACCAGTCAGCTCATTTTACAATAACAGAAAACTTACAAAGAGGGATTAAACAGCTAGAAGATATATTACAGGGAAAATTCAGTGATGACATATCTGGAAAACCAACAACTCTTTAAATGGTATTTATGATAAGTCTACAAGTCAGGCTGGTTACATTTGTCTAAGTGGGTGATTCTCTTTTGCAGCAACAATCATGTCCTCATGTTTCACTTAAACTGATTTTTTTTTTTTTTTTTAAATGTGCCAGATATTTACAACAAAGTAATTTAACGTGTTAAAGTGCTTTTCATCATTTAAAAATCATTTAAAAACATTTCAAATATTTTACAGATCTTTTTGGTGACACACACGCTCAATTTCATGTGTCCCAATGTGCCATGTAATCAACTTCCTCCAGACGTACAAGTCATTAAATTATAAAACTTTTTTTTTCTTTAATAATTCGATAGACTACACTTTATTTTATGATGCAGTTAAATCTGGTGAAACTGTATTTTTTCTTTACCATTTTCTTCATATTGTACATGTCTCAGTAATAATTTTCCACCCTGTTAAAATGTGCTTAATTGCCTTAAAAATAATCATAAAAGCCATTTACAGGAAGTGATATCATTTGTTTTTTGTGGGAATTCAACTGTTGAAACAAAGATAGGCTTTAACTGTCACTCTCACCTTACTTTTTTGATTTTAAACATGTTACACCTGTATGGGTAACTCTGAAAGTTCCATCCTGTTATGTAAATAATGGGAAACATTAATTCTGTAGAATTAAAAATAACATAGATTTATTAAAGATGTGTTTGGCTAGCTAAATGTTTTTCAGTTAAAGAGCTACAGTTAGATTAGCTTAAAAAAATTCCAAACTATTATGTTTCCTTTCTACTATGTTAGGTTTATAGACCTAGTGGGGTGGAAATTCTAAAGAGAGAGAAAGCAATACTTATTATTGGCATAATAATTATTATTAACTTCATATATATATGTCTGTGTATTCTAACATAAGGCTAAAAAATCTGGGTAAGTGAAACGTAGGGACATGAAATGTTGCAGCAAAAAAGAGAATCACCCAAATCCCCATCATATTATATTTCAAGCAGGTATTTCACTTACAAAATTGTTTTTTATTCTCATTTCTTATCCCACAATACTAATAAATCAGGCAAACCACCAATTATATGCACATATTTCCTGCGTAAGGATTGGTGGTGCCACTCTTTAGTTTACCTGACACCATGGTAACAAAGGTCCTAGTTATAGATTAGCATGGGGGGGAGGGTTAATGCTCACAAGTCTGTCTTCATTTTATGAAAGTGTCTAACTTGCACTGGACAGACTCCATTGTCCAGTTTAAAAACCTTAATGAAACCAGCCCCTGTAAGGCACCATCTCTATTACCACTCCCAAAAGCAATAGCTCTAGAAAAAAATACCCTGAGGACTTCATGTATGCTCTGAATGCTAATTAGTGGGATGCATCACTGACTATCCTGTATTGTAAAACACAGAACACCAGCTCTGATTTTAACATTGTAGCAAAAGGGAAGTGAAACTAAACGTGTATAATTTCAAGCTTTTTTTTTTCCATTTCAATATCAGTGTCTGTGGGAGTACCGCAGACAATGGAGTGCATTTCTACTGTCTGCACATGCGAATATCTCATACATGTTCAAACAGCCGACTACATTTGTTCTCTGGTCTCTGGTTTTGATAATTCGTTTACCCGTGAAATGTAGCAAAGCTGGTTATGTGGGTTGACATTATCTAACAAAGACACACACATTTTAACCGACAAAACATCCTCCTCTGCAAATAACAACCCGGAAAGGACCACAGAGACCCTGTCAAAAAAAAGAACTCGTAGCCTCAACACTTGAGACCTTCGATGAAGAAGCCTAAGAATTTAGATTTAGTAAAAAGAAAAAAAAACACGACTTCAGATAATGATAAAATAGCCAAATCGTGTTAACTGGGAATGAACACATTAAACCGTCGTGGATATATCGGACTGAACCATGACCAAACATAATTCATTCATAGTCCCTAGCACTAATGTCTGGTCGTCTGAAGGATATAACATTTCATAAACACAAGCCACATTCCAATGATCCTAATTCCAGTGTTTGATCGTGTGGTATTCAGGTGTCGGATTCGGTTTGTTTCGTTATTCATCCATACAGATGCAACTGAATTACACATTGACAGCAAAGACAAACAAACGTTAAATAACACAAGATGACACGACAGATGTACGTCAGCAACTTAACATTCAGCTACAAATCCAAAACTAAGACTAAAACCAAAAGTAATTTTTTTTAATGACTAGAAAATGTCAAATATGACTGTTAATAACAATTTGCTTTCCGATATCTCAGTAAAATACTTTGTAACAAGAGCTTAGCTGCAATGCGAATATAATTTGAGTCACAGTTACCTTTTCTGTGTTCACAAGTCCGGTGTAGTTCGTATTTATCAAATGATAGTTGGGTAACCTTTGAGGCCAAGATTCCTGGTCTGGTCCCTCCTTCCTGGTTTCACTACACGGACCGAGAGTAAAACGGATGTTAGCAACTTACGCTAGCTTATTACCGCCGTTGATAGCTGCAATGCTACAAACCGGACGCACACTTCATTTAAGAAATGTCCGAACCTCAGTCTGTTGTGTTATTTTCCATTCTAAAAATCACTGAATAGCCTTACGAGTTTGCAAATAGTGTCGAACGTGTGTTTTTGAAGCATCGAGGATCATGGGTGGCTGTCGCTAACCTCCGAGATGGGGCCACCACTAGCTTCTGGCTGCTATCTGTGCGCGATTGCAACACCCAAATCACGCGAGATTCCGAGGGAGTTTGGGTGTCCTTGGGGAGCCAGATCAGATTTCTTCCCTGTAGTAGATTCTGGGTGAATCTATTTGTTTTCACGCTATGCGACCTGTTGCTCAACTGTTGCATAGTTTCCTGACCGGAATGTTGCTACATCAATCCGCATGAAAAAACAAATAAAAAATTATTTTCGCACAAATTTCCATTTCTAAATAAACTGAGTAACACGTGTTAAATGAGTTAGCAAGCTGATTTATCTTTTTGTTATTCTGTTTTGCGCATGCACGTAGCTTACGAAGTCTTAGGCATCACATGTACCACCACACATTTTACATTAGATCCCAGATTTCTGAGGCTTGGAAAAGTATTACACATTAATTATTAGTAGTAATAGTAGTAGTATTAGCAGTAGTTTTTCAGTTTCTCTATCCCGTAGCTGTGTTAAGACAAATGTAATCTATAAACATGTGCAAGAGGCTTAGGCAGCCTTTGGTTTTGTTGTTTTTCCAAGGGTGTAAAGTGAGTGTTTGTATTTAATAAGAAATGTGCTGGAAAATTCACACTTGTAAAACACACATACACACACATATATCAGAACTGAACAACTCCTGCAGGTAAAGTCAGTATTTTTAACCCTTTCATGCATGGTGGTCACTCCAGTGGACAACTATTCTACAGCTGTGCCCTTATATATTCATGGGTTTTATCGTTTTAGTTCCATATCAGCCGACACAGTGGACGCTCATGCATCATCCTATACACTGCAATTCATACCATTACTGTAACTTTGTTGTTCCTGATAAACCTGATCTGCACTGACATGGTTGAATGTACATAATTTCCTAGTTATTAGACTGTAATTAAACAAAATTGTGGGTTTTTTTGGTTTGTTTGTTTGTTTTTTGTTTTTTTTGCATATTATCTCCATGAAGTGAGTAATAACATTAGAGTACAATAAAATGTGAGAAAAATGTTTGAAAAAAATAAGTTTTTATTCCATAGTTTTCACACAATATATCACTGTTTGTTTATTGCATTTTAAATACATGTTTCTTTGTTTCAAAAATTAGGGGACATTTGTGTAGCTCCATAAAAAATAGGTTCATTAAAAAAAGTACAATCATATTGTTTTTTTTATGCCTAAAGAGGAATGAAAACACTGAGGAAAAAAAATCTGGACTAAGGTTCTCATAATTCCTGCATGAAAGGGTTAGTATGACCTCCATTTGGATTCAGTAAATGTTCAACTCTTGTGGGTTGACTGTCTGGATGTTTTCTTAACTAAGCTTGTGTTATATTACAAACCTTCAGAGTATCCTAGAATCTTTTATCCTTTC
>JAPTGZ010000003.1:29386181-29398482 GCA_029814645.1 Fowleria isostigma
TTTGGGAAAAGTCCAAAATGGGAGAAGGAACAAGTGAATAGATTTTGAGGGTGATCCGACATTGTAGTCCCGTCCAAGTGTGCTAATTTGGTCCAAACGGCGCTAGTTACGGTCTCTCCTCTCCCCTCTGCTCCGTGTGTTTGTGGGTGGGGCTACCTGCGCTTACTGAGCTGTGTGTGTGTGTGGTAGGGGGAGGGGCCAGGTACCGGGGCAGTGGTCCGCGCATCAGAGGAATCATGCAGGACTGTTCTGACCTAGGCGGAGAGCTGTGCTCTCCGAGTGCTTTTCTAGTTACTTATTATGCTAAGAACTGTCGGCTATGATTTACCTGCGAGCCAGATGCAGTCTTCAAAAGAGCCACATCTGGCTCATGAGCCATAGGTTCCCGACCCCTACTATAAAGGGTTAATGTTTCTTTCATATTTTCTACTATGACCTGGCATACTTAGCTGTTTGCTTTGAGGAAGCTGTCAATCTGTTAGTTGTTTTCCCTGGGCTTAAACTTTCTGATGCGCTTTCCATCTGACCTCCCAAGTATAGTTCTACTTTTTATTTATTTAGTTTTGACTGTAGTGAGATGCTTTTGTTGCTGCTGCCATTTTTGTGGTGTCCTGTCCAGTAATCTATAACTGAGGTGTATATACGTAACACTATTGGATACACACAGGATACAGATGACATTTTATAAACAATTCATGTGGAAAACCAGAAAATTTCCAAATGTTCCCACTAGTGTGTTTTACTGTATATGCAACACCTGTGTTTCTCCAGCATTCAGCCTATAAATGTGAATAATGCTGCTATAGCACTAAGATTTCAGCTCTATAACTTTTATTTTATGTTGTGCTGATGTACCTGCAACAGGCTGAGGCTTCATAGGACCTGTCTTCATCAGAAAAGGCTCTCCACCCTCAAACGCCAGGGTCTGCGCTGGGATGATCTCCTCAAAATCAGCCGCCTCGCCGTTGGCTGAGAGGCCATTCTGGTGTGTGGTGGATTGGACGCCATTCAGAACAGGAGCGGACACACCTGGTCCTGCAGCAGGAGTCGGCAGGGTTCCAGCTGCTGCAGAGAGATGGTTCAAAGAACATAGTTGGAGACTGTTTAAACCTTCATGTCTTGGCATTTTTTCAGATGTAGGGAGAAAAACACAATGCGTTTGAGCTCTGTTATTATAGGTGACGTAAATAAAGGCTAAACAGTGAAATCTAAGGAAAAATTAAACACAAATTTGAACCATAAACTGTTGTTCCTATGCCTTTTCCCAGTGATAACAGCTCCTGGCTCATATTAATGCTTAAAACAAAAATGCATTGCTGAGATGCAACAAGGCTTTTTTTTTCTGTGTTTCACTGTTTTATTAAGAAGACAAAAAACATCGCAACTGACATAGGAATAAGTAAAAAATAATCTGTCTGAAGAAATAACTCATGCTGTTTCACCCAAGACAATAATTTAATGCAAAAAACCCAAGAAATTTTACATTGTTTCTTTCTTTTCTAATTATACCTAAAACTCTTGGGAATAACACAAATGAACTAGTTACATAAAAGATGCCTCATTCCAAAAACAAGTGTCCATGAGTATATACAAAAATGAAATTAAAATGCTGAAATAACAAGTACATATGGGATAACAAAAAAATTTTATCAAAAAATAAATTCTAAAGTGAATGAAAATCAAGACTAAAAATTCAATGAAAACTGCGGTCTTGAACTGTTACCTTTACTGAGCTCTGTGTCTTTGCCGTTGACCTGTGGAGTCGCCTTGACCTCCTTCTGGAATTCACAAGAAAAATGAAAAAGAGATGTTTGTTGTATCAAAAAGACCATGTTAGATCCTCTGATGCTACTAAAGATGAATTATAATTACCTTTTCTCCTGCGTCGCTCTTGCGAGTCCTCTTCATGATCTCCTCCAAGCGCTGTGGATGCCACACAGGTCAGTTAGCGTGTGCTGCTTTTAGGATGTCTTTAGTTCAACTCTAATGTTTCCTGCTCACCTTCTTCCTCTCCAGTCGTTCCTGTTCTTCCTTCTGAAAGTGCTTCTCCCGCTCCAGACGCTGACGCTCGGCCTCTTCGCGGGCTTTAGCCTCAGCCTCCTCCCTCTGACAGAAACATACATATAACAGACTTATTATAAGGTTTTCAGTTTAGTTATAGTTACTGTTAAATGGGCAACAATATTTTTACTTTGAGAAGTCAACTACCGTTTAGTTTTTGTTATAATGTTACTTTTAGTTTTTCAAGTATTGATGGAGAAAAATTATTTATGGAAGGTAAGAGGAAAAGGTGAAATTAAAGAATGGATCAGGTATGATTTCTACTACTCTTACATGGCATTTTTCTGTCCTTGTTTTCCTTTCTTTTCCTCTTTTGTTAATTTTTGCAAATAAGTTTTTCAATACGATTATGTAAGGTTGTTCTTGAAAATGAATTGAGGAATTCTATCTCTTTATCATTTTTGCTGCATTGGTCTACTAATTATTACTGATTTTTTTTTTTTAGTCTGATTACTTCAATATTCAAGAATCTTTTTCATTTAGAAAAACATTATATTTAATAAGGGACAAGAAGCATCATTGATACATATTCTGATATCTTTTCTACATGTTGAGATATAGAATATTAAGGTTTTGAAAATTAACTAAGGATATATTTCAATTAATTTGATTATTTACACAAAATTATACTTCATATCATCAGTATTCTCCTCTATTAGCAAAAAAGTTGTTGGCCACCAGGGGGCAGCACATACCCAGGCTGCCTTCAGGCCAAGGTTGATATTAAATGAACAACTCTATTACACACTTGACTGAGTATTTAGACTGTGCATCAACCAAACGGATGTGTTGAAGTGAGCAATGAAAACACAGTGATCTTGTATAAATCACATCTGTTACAGGACAAATTCATTCATTCATCCACAGTCCGACGGTGTCTCATAAATGTAACTACAATATGGACACAGATCCATACATTTCACACATTTTACAACATAGGGAGAAAAAATAGATCCTCACATAGTAGACATACCTACTTTTATTTAAGAAAAGAAGAAAACAATAAACACTTTTTTACAGTTACTATATCTCACCTACTTGTGCCAATTGCTTATATTATAATAGTACTTATTAGATTAATATTTACGATCGTAATTTCGCCAGTAAGTCATTTTTAAAAGGGTTCTATGTAGTATTGATATTCCAGAGAGACTCACTACTCCCACAAATGGTCACATTAACCCTTTTTCTAACCACTGCATAGATCATTTTTGGTAATCTTTTAAAGTGTAAATACAATAAAGCATATAGCCCCTTTAACAAACTAAATGATGACTTAGTGATATCTGTATCCATTTTGTGGTAACAGTGTCTCATTTGTCTCAAACTAATGATAAAGAACTCTGTGTCTGTAGTTTCTTTCACTATAATGATGTGTATGACAGCATAGTAGGGTCATTTTAGGTCAATTTTAGGAAGTAATAGTCAGAGGGGAAAAAAAAAAAGATGAAGTCATAAATTTCTAAGAATATATGAGATCATGTGTTGCAAATGTATTAGTTTACTGTGGCACTGACTACCCAAAGATAGAAAATGGGACAAATATGCACTAAATAGTCGATAAGAAATTGATAAGGCCACTCAAGTCTCAAGTGATTGACCTGTCAGAGAGGAACAATGAGCCGTCTGAGGACCAAAGTGGACGGGAGTATAGCTGAGTGCTTGAGGCATGGCGTACACTGACGCTGTTTATCGGAGTGTCAGGCCACTGCAAAGCCCAGCGTACGAGACCGAGGCAGCACAGGGCTGTCACTATCTCCTCCATCACAATGCCGCCGCTCATCACCATTATGGAGGTCACCAGCTGGCTCCAGACAAGGGGCCTCTGACTATTAGGGCTCACGCATGACACACATCGTCCGTGACAGAGGCACATATTCGCCTCTATAATCTGCCCAGATGCCAGACAGTCAGTCAGTCAGAGGCTGAGAGAGTCAGACTGATGTTTGGGCTCCACTTCACCCCCCAACCCACCCAATACCCACGCCGACAGGATGGGCATCCTCGCATCCTGCAGTAATCTGCCCAGATGGTAAATGGGCTTAATGCATGTAGGGATCACAGGATTCATGTCGGTTAATGGAAAATTAAAGGGATTTTTGATGCCAAATGTATGTACAGTTATCAAGAAGTGATCAGTGATGAAGTGACATGATTCCTGTGCAGGGATGGGGGTTCACACCAGTAATATCATAATTTACATGCTTTAAATTCAGTTGTGTTGTCTAATACATAGGGTCACTGAGTGCAAAAGCCTGACTGGAAAAGGAAACGAACATTTATATTTACGGGTTGAAAGAGCGGTGATCATTTTTCTGATTAATCTGATATATTTGCAGCATTTACAGATTAAAAATCTAAAAATGATTAGACGTGCTGTATATTTTTTTGACTTAAGCACTTACATTAAATTAGATGCAGTTAGGTTTGTTTTGGTCACCTCTTCATGGTTAAGTCAAGCTAACACCACCGCTATTTCCTGGATACATGTCAATAAATGTGATGTGAATGAAACTAAGGTGTTTTATTATAGACTCCTTAAGCTATGTTCAGACTGCAGTCACATGTGGCCCAAATCAGATTTTTTTTGTCCATATATGACCTGTATTCAACCTGTTAAAGCACAAATTCAATTTTTGTCAAATTCAACTGAGGCCACTTTCAAATGTAGTCCTAAATCTGATACATATCTGATATTTTGCAATGCAATTTCAGTTTGAATGACCAGGTCACATTTATTTGATCTTTACGTCATTGAAATGCGACAAACATCATAATTCTGTGTCCCAGGAGGAGGAGGAGCAGCAGCGGCAGGAAAAACATACTTACTTGCATAAACACAGTACGTGCCTGCATGGTCATGTAATACGTCAGGACCTCTTTTGCACATGCGAGTCACTTTAGGGTCGCATTCAGTTCATACTAAAAACTGATTGAAGTTGCATTTAATATATAATATGAATAAACACACACAAAAAATCTGATTTCACAAAAAAAAAAGGCAAATCGTGCATTAAGACCTGCTGTCTGAATGTAGCTTTAGTCAAATACTGTAGGTCACAAAGTTCAGTCAAGCAGTGTAGGCATTTGGAGATTTTGTTGTACATGGTAACAACAGAAGTGGTGGATCTGTAATGTGAGGCAAATGGCAGTATCAACTCATGCAAATGCAGAACCTATACACTCTGTTTTACAGGAAATAAAATTAACACAGTTTTGTTTGCCTCCTATGAACAGTGTTTTATGAACTAAATATGTTTTCAGTGACACAGTTCTACTGGTCCATGTCATTATTGTATGTACGGTCATGCTGTGTGACAGGGGATTATGAAACCAATCTTTGTTATCCTGATAATGTAATGTAACTGAATATGAAGCCAAAGAAGTGAAAAAATTTTTTTTTTTTCTCATTTGCTATTTGTTGTGGACCTTATTGAAATTTAACAGGGACACTTTTTTTTTTCCACTTTTAATTACAATTTTTACGTAAAGTGAGAAAAGCGTTTTTATTTGTGCACAGAGAAACAGGATATACTTAAAAGAGACAGACACCTAATGAACTGAAAAATCCTAATCAGCAAAAAAAGAACAGTAATATTTACAGGCACTTAATCCAGTTAAACAAATTAGCATGGTACAAATAGTTAAATAGTTAAATTGTTGTGAGTAATTGAGCAGGGGAATAGGATAGGCATCGAATAAGCTTTTGCTTCTGGCCTATTCCTTTTATGGTCTTTGTGTTTGTGATTGCTGTATTAAGTGGAATGATTAATGTAAAGACCAAAATAAACCATTCATTCATTCATTCAATCATTCATTTATTAAAAAAATGTCAGTTTCAGACAGTTTTTGTGGATCTAGGAAGTCCAGAATGCTCGTCTATCAGTGCATATAATCAATTATTGCCTTTTAAGCTGATATCTAGTCTTGATGGTTTTGAATTAAAATGGCACATTAACGTATGAGCCTGAATTTGGTTCCTATTTATCTTTACATAAGAAATACACACGTGACTCTGATTTTGGTCTTAACTCAGGAATAAATCTGAGTTCAAATTAAATAGATTCACCAGTGTTCACCTTTACACCTACCTTTACACTTCCTTTGTATGGATTCTACATTTCAATACCCATCCTTCAAACTTCATGCTTCTCTCTGCTCCAGTCTACTTTCTCTGCCCTACTTTTCACCCATCACTGACCTGTTTCTGCAGCCTCTCGTTCTCCTCCTGCTCGGCTTTGGCCCTCTCCTGAGCCTCCTTTTCCTCTTGAGCTTTCTGGGCCTCGTCCCTCAGACGTTGCTGCTCGGCCATGAATCGAGCCTCCTCCTCTCTGCGCTTCCTCTCCTCTGCTTCACGAGCCATCGCCTCCTCCCTCAGCATCCTGCAAAGAAAACAATACATTATGTTAAATATTCTGCAGTGGGACCAGACGCTTTGAAGAGCGTCATCCATCACTGTTTGGATCTGAAAGCACAAAATCCCAAATGTCAGTGAAATGACTTCAAAAGAGAAATCAATACCTTTTGATTTATTTTGGACAAAGCCAGGCTGGTTCACTCTAGACTTTATATTGATCTCAAATGAGACAGAAGAAGTGGTAACGACCTTGTGTATTTCCAGGAAGGAAGCCAATAACTTTCGCCCAAGGTCAGACTATTCCTATTTTTAGATGAAGCTTAGTTTCATCCCATGTTGTGACTGAGATTGCAGCAGGACTAAGGCTACTATTTTTGATTAAAAACCTCCAGATCAAAGCTGCAACTAACACCTCCTTCCAGCTTAATCTGCCCATTGACATCTGATGAAAGCCAATGCAGAGGCACACTTTCTTAATATAAAGTGTCACAATAATTGCAGAGAGAAAATAACTAAACCAAATGCTACCTGGATCTCAGATCGAGAACCAAAGCCTTGCCCAACATGGGGCTTGAACCTACAACCCTTAGAATAAGAGTATATTGTCCTACTGACTGAACGAACAGAAAACTACTGCAATAGCTTCAGCTGGCAACCGATTATTTAACTCTAACTGATGTTGAAAGTAGCTTCTTATTACTTCAACAAGGAAATACATGTGACATCAATTGTGCCATTGCATTAGCATTGTGTGGCACAAATGTCAAGGCAAATGCATCCCATAATCAATCCTAAAGTGGGTTCAACAAAAGACTGTTTGATTCTTTGTTTACAGGGTTTCTGCAGGTATCAGCAAATCTAATTAATACTTTTGCCACTTTAAACATATTTAATGCCCATGTACAACTGCAGATACACTTTATATATAAATATATACATATATATATATTTGCATATACACACATCATTGACAAGTTATGAATAGTCTCAGTAGTTCCTCCTCCAAACACTTCTGCTGAAACCTGCATTTTCCCATTTTTCTGACATTTGCAAATATTTCCTCTGCTCTTACACAATAGTCAGTTGGAGAGTTCCATATGTCAATTACACTATACTTCCAATCAAAATTATTAAATGTTTATATAATCAAAATAAATTGTGAAAAACAATGTTTTTTCCCCATCAAGTGTATTTAATTTTTTAATATTTCTGGACATTGAATTTAATACTTTTCAATGCCATTTAAGGCCTTATTGTTCACAAAATCAATTTAATAATTTTAATTCTTTTTAATGACCTGCAGAAACCCTGGTTTACCTTGCAGTATATTTAGGGATTCACATTCTGTGAATAAATGGTTTTAAAGTCTTTCAGCTCTTTAGCATGCTTTAAAGTGTTAACATCTATCTATATCCTGATACCGGAAGGTCTCAGAGTGTGTGTGTGTTCATGTATTGGCACAATTCTGACAAATGCAGACGTTTTAAACTGGCCAATTTGGTACCTACAGTTGAGGAATAGTCCCATCTCTACATCATATATCTCAGCAAGTTGATAGGACCAATATTTTCAGAAATAGTCATTTTGGAATACAATTGCCTTACAATCATGGAAGTGCAGTACCACACTAAATGAAGTTAAAAACAGGAATGGCGTATTTACTCCTGTAGTCCTGACATATCAGTATTAACATTGGCGCCTGCAGCCATGCTGCCTGTGTGTACTGAGTGACAGAGAGAAAGAAAGAGAGAGACAGACAGACAGACAGACAGAGACAGAGAGAGAGAAGTAAAATACATCCCAGTACTTACAGAGAATTCTGCCAGCCTATACTATATTTATTTATTTATTTGGAGCCCTATGTTTTATTAGAAGTACTGTTTTAGTATTACCCCTACAAGGACCTTGCACCAACTGGTTCATACAGTACATCAGAGCCTCATCATTAAACTGTATTCATTTAGATCCTGACCTGTTTCTTTGCTCCTGCTCTAGGCGCTCCTGCTCCTCCCTCTCCCTCTGCTCCCGGGCTTGTCTGCGTTTCTCTGCCAGGACTCGAGATGCCTCCTCTGGGTTGTTGGTGCCTGCTGACGGTTTGCCGGCTGGTGCAGCTGGTGAAGCAGCTGCGGTGGCAGTGGCGGTGGCTGCAACTGCTGCGGTGGCGGCGGCGGGGGCTGCAGATGGAGCAGGATTGGTAGTGGACGCTGCAACAGGAGAGGCAGTGGTCTCCACGCTCGGTGGGGCAGGAGAGGCCGTAGATACGACCGGGGGGCTGAGTGAAGGAGGTGTGACCGGTGCAGAGGACACCACGATGGCAGGAACGTTACTGGAGTCTGTTGGAAGAAAAAATAAGGGCGGGTGATGCTTTTGGACACCGAAAATCAATGAGATAACAGTAAAAGGGAGACGTGAACATAGAGGGGAGCCCAGTCACTATGTGGCCTCGCTTTAAAGGTTCAATATGTAAGAAATGCACATACTCTACATACATACACCAAGTCCGTGTTGACATCTGTGCCAAGAGCAGGTCATTTGTTCATATTTAGACATTAGTGTTAAACACATGTTTAGCTCCATTTCTAAAAGCTGGTACACTATTTTTGATGTAGAGGACTAAGGATAGTTTTTCCATGAAAATCTTTATGTTTGCTTCTTCCAACCTTCTCTGCTGCTCTACCACTGTGTGCATTACCAGCTGCCATTCATTTAGAAATAGATCAAATTAAGGTTAACTCATTTTATTATCCCTGTCGAGAAATTTGGTTGCTGTATTTTACCCATCGTATTATAAACAGCAACTAGCATTAGCATCGGCAAATAGCAATAAGCACTTATTAGTCTGCGATTATTAGTGGCAGACTCCAGATCCAGATTCAAAGGAACCGACAGGAGAACAGACATATGGATACAAGGTGTGGAAGGAACACAACACACTCAACACAGAAAAGCTAACCATTAAAAACAGACTCCACCATAAACTACTTATAAGCACAGAAACATGTGAGAAAGTTGCACATCGAGTCTTTAATCATAAATTCCCTTGAAAATATGATTTGTAAAAAAATACTGAAAATATGCATGGCTTTTAAGACTGTGCATAAATTAAGTGCTTTATAAATACATTTCTAAGTACATCTATGATCACATTCCACAAACAGGGATGAGAACAGAATACTGATGCTTTGAAACTAATACTTTGGGGTTTTTTACTGATCAGAAATGACAACTACAGCATTTACATTCATATTTTAATTTTACTTCCAAAATGTGTAAAACTGAAAAAAAAATTACACATAATTTTTTTAGCAGCAATTAAGTGGACTAAATAAAGTGTCATTCCTTGCTGCTCTGCAAAAAAAAAAAAAAATAGCCATATAGTGACTAATGTTTTATCAGTTTTTAATTCTTATTGATCTTATAGGGTTAACAATCTATAAATCAAGTTATTTGTTGTATCTAACTCTGAAAAGCTGTGGTGCAGTTCACAGACTGATCACACCTCCTGCCACACTTTTCAGTGCAACATGAATGTCGGCCAAAAACCTCCAGGTCACCTTGAAGCCTGGATATCGTTCCCATGGTAACCACACTCACTCTTTTTCTCCTCTGGAGTGTCAGGCTGCTGGGGTTCGTGGCCCGTTTCCACGGTGACCGCAGTGACCGTCTGGGGCTGTACCCTGGCGGGGGTCTGGGCTCGTTTGGGTCGGGTCTTGGTGCCAGGAGGAGGTGTCTTCTTGCCCGTCGGGGTCTTGGAGGCCGCCGCGTTCGCTGGCACCAGCGGCGACAAGGGACGACTTTTGGGGGCCGCAGGTGACGGAGGCCTGTTTTTGGGTTTCGGGGTGCTGATGAGGAGAGCAGAGATTATGAGCAGGAGAAAAGTGTTAAAAAAAGGAGATGTGGTTTCATTGTAGAGGAGGGAAAGGTAATGAGGTTCCCAGTGAACTACATACAGTCGACAATAAGTAGGTC
Organism: Fowleria isostigma; assembly: GCA_029814645.1. Lineage (NCBI taxonomy): Eukaryota > Metazoa > Chordata > Actinopteri > Kurtiformes > Apogonidae > Fowleria > Fowleria isostigma. The sequence continues at coordinate 29,396,569 of JAPTGZ010000003.1, forward strand.
ATGGGGAAGATATGAGACTCTGAAACTGTAACACATTCAGTCGCCATGACTCTTCAGCTCAGGGGGTGGGGGTTGTAACATGAGAGGAGGGAGTCAGGCAGACATATTTTTTTCTGTTTCACTCAGGAAAACCCCACTGTTTATGAGCCCGTCGCATAAACGGATCCACTCTTGGCAGACTGACTCAACTCCCTTCAGCTGAGTCTTTTTCAGTAGTTAGATTACAACACCTTTGACCACCTGTCAGACTTTAAATTGAGGATAGAGGACACAGGGGCTCTATCTATCTCTAACTTAGTTACAGCTTTGCCTGAAATACAAACATATCTCACCATTTGTTTCATTTAATAACACATAAGACGGCAGTGATTCATATCCAAGACTATAGGTATCCAAGAGTGTACAGTAGAAATGTGTAGAACAGGGGTGTCAAACATGTGACCCGGGGGCCAAAACCAGTCCGCCAAAGGTTCCAATGCGGCCCCGGGGATGAATTTATGAACTGCAAAAATTATTAACACATTTTAGTTCAGGAGCCAGATACAGACCTATATGATCTCAGGTAAATTATAATAAGTAATAATCTATAAATAATGACAAATACCAATGTTCTTTGTGGTCTAATGTGAAAAAATAACATTACACTATGAAAATATTCACATTTACCAACTATCATTTAACAGTAAAATGTGAAAAACCTGACATGTCTCAAGAAAATTATGTGCAATTTTAACAACATTCTGCCTATTAGCAAATGTTTGTGTAACACTGTGTGTAATATTGTGTGTATAAATGATACACTATATCGCCAAAAGTATTCGCTCACCTGCCTTGATTCACATATGAGATTAAGTGACATCCCAGTCTTGATCCATAGGGTTTAATATGACGTCAGTTCACCTTTTGTAGGTATAACAGTTTCAACTCTTCTGGGAAGTGTGTGTTCATAGGAATATTTGACCATTCCTCCAGTTTCCGCTCTAATTCATCCCAAAAGTGTTCTATGGGGTTGAAGTCAGGAGTTCTATGCAGGCCATACGAGTCTAGGCAGGGGAGTGAATACTTTTGGCAGTATAATGTACCTGGAAGCATAATATTGTTAAAATTGCACTTATTTTTCTTACAATTTTTTTTTTCAGGTTATTCACATCTCTTTTGTGAAAGAATATTTGGTAAATGTTAATATTTGTTTTAATACGCTAAAACAAAGACAAAAATTGTCATTTACAGGGTATTGTGCTATTATTTTACTCTTCCAGCCCACTTGAAATCAAATTGAGCTGAAAGTGGCCCCTGAACGAAAATGAGTTTGATACCCCTGGTCTAGAAGGTACAGGATTTAAAGTGATTGATAGTTTGTTTTTTAAAAATCAGTTCTCAAAAATTCCATAATTATCTTTCAGAATATTGTAACTCAAACAGTCTGAGAGGAAACCAGAATTCTATGAGGACTTTTCATTTTCAGGTTGTAGAAAATCTACCCTATGAAGAAATCTTTGTCCTACTGCCGGTGTTTTCACACATAGGGCATTAGAATGAGACTGACAGCTGTAATTACTGATCACTGATCATGACTCTACACAAAAGTTTGGAAAAGTGTCTTCTCTTTACTGACTGGAGTGTGAAATGGAGTCACCTGCAGTATCTACAGTAGTACAGAGGGAAGCTACAGAAGCTTTAAATATTCTGCTGTTTTATCCAGTTTGGTTTAAGCTTCTGCAGCTAAAAAATATTTGATAGCGATGCATATATATTTGGTAAAGCAGGGAAAAAACACCATCTATCATATAAAAACTTCACTTTAATCTGTTTTTCTCACTAGATTTGGTGACTTTCAATACCTTTTATCCATTTTGCTTTTAATTGATAAATCTGGCGGCTATTTGTGCAGATTTAGGAGATGTGTCTGTATGA
>JAPTGZ010000003.1:29468837-29479744 GCA_029814645.1 Fowleria isostigma
CGTTTGGGTCGGGATGGGGGTGGGGGGGTGGGGGGGGGCACATTTCAGTCTGCAAGGCGGAGTTATAAAACGTCCCTCTTTTATTGTAAGTCCATAATGGTTTGGGTTTGCTGGGCGAGTACACATATTTGCAGAGCTCAATGCTGAAGTCAGAGTCTGAATATAACTACAGCTGCTGCAGTGTGGGAGTCAAGCATGTCTGCAGTTGGTGTGGTTATCAAGAGCTGGGCTGGGGAAAAATCTCCAACTGTTCTCATCACAAGCAGATGACGCTGTGGTTTAACTGGATTGCATCTTATTTCTTTGCAGATGGCAACAAGGACACGGTCTGAGTTAAATAGTTTCGCTCATATTTTGACTCTGGAAATGAATCTAGTGTGGACAGCTGCACGTAATGAACGAAACATGCAGTGTTGGGCAGAAACGTAATACATGTAACGGGATTGTGTGTTTAGAATACAAGATATGAGTAACTACTCTGTTACAGTTATAATTTAATACATGGTTATCAGAATACAGTTACATTTTTTTTTTTAATCTATGGATTACTTTGTTATTTTCTACCATTTCACAAATCTAGCTTGCTACGCATTTCCCATAATCCCTTGATACAATATGTGATGCAAATATTCTGATGATTATTGTTGAGTGCAAGTTGTGGGAACGAGTCAGTCTGTCAAGACCAGCTTAGGGATGCTCCGATCCCATATCTGTAGCAGGGTTCTGCCTCTTTCTACAACCAGACAAAACACCATTAAGTTACTTGGGGTTCTACTAGTACTTCACAGATTCATATGTGTTTGAGGCTTGGACTGAATACATTCATCCAGCTCTAAAACAGAACACAGAGGAATCATTCTGTTTACAATGTAGTAAACGTGGTGTGATTTACTACATATGGTATCAAAATTTTAAAAAATGTAAAATCCACATATTTGGATTATGATACTCTTGAGTAATGTAGCAGATTACAGTACAGATTACTTTTTTGGTATGTACTCTGTAATCTGTAACAGAACACATTTCAAAAGTATCCCCCCCAACACTAAAAACATGTTGAGGCCTAAAACAGAGTCATCAAGTACCGCTCATTTCAACCTAAGTGTGTGATGAGGGTGGGTTTGTGTTTCCATTTGGTTCCTGCCTCATACCCAGTCGGTCACATTGTTCACATACAGTCATTCTCCACCCTCTGCCTGCCCTCCAGCAGTTGGCATGGAGGTGTCATCTCGAGCTCTCAGCTGTTGTTACGCAGTGTACCAGTGACTGGACCGGCAGCTGCAGCAACACTCGCCGCATTAGAGCATCAGGACATCGGGATAAGGATAAAAGCGTAATCAGAGTGTTCATGTCACCATTAAGGATCAATAATGTGACAACATTTCTATGGAGGCCACAATTTAACTGGCAAACATAGTGAATAAACATATATAATATCACATTTTTATTCTTCATCAACAAAACACTTATGCAATTATTATTAGATGTGCATTAACAAATGAGCATCTAAAGAAAAGACTTGGGTGCCAGTAGTTTTATAGAGGTTTTCTTTATTTATAGAACATATTGACAAGTGACATCATGCGCACAGGATTTTTTTGCTCCGCCTCCCACTGGAGGGCAAAAAGCTTCTGCTCCTTTGGCACCCTGCATTGGTTTTAGCCCTTAAGTTATCAAAAGTCTGCACTAAATTTAAATACAGCTGTGAACAAACAGACACATAATGAAGCAGCTTTTCCGGACAAATGAAGAACCGGTTGTAAAGTTCTCCAACTCAAATACCCGGTATCCCATAAGTATACAAAACCATTCACTTTGAAAAGGAAAATGCACAATTTCAGAAGCCTTAAAAATAATTATGGACACAGACACCAACAATTCAAGGTATGATGAAACTCCAGAAGAACAGAGAACAGGAAGTGAGGGAGACGCACATACAGAGGAACACGGGTCTGATGTGGACATGGGGGGGGGCATCACAGACAGGACAAAGAAGATATAACCCATTTATAATGAACATTCAAGGAAAAGACAAACAAGATGTGGGACAAAGGATGCCTAGTCTTCATCTTTTAGACAGTGAGTTCAGATTATGACACCAATGACATGGAGCAGATTCAACACAGATGTGGTTCTCAGCTCCCTAATGCCAGCAGTGACACAACCCACAGTTCATCAGCTATTACAAACAGGTCTGGAATAGAGCTGCACAAGACATCATTTGAGCATCCTCATGACAAAGTACATGTGCGCAATAGTCACATTGTAGATTCTGCGATGTAGGAGGCAAATGAACTCAACATGTTCTCATCTAATTTCAAGGGTACCTGACTCACACTGCGCGCAGCCATCCACCAATCACAATAGTGCTTAATCAGTTTGGAGTGAGTTGCACATTGAAAAATGAGCAACAAACAAGAAAAAAATCACAGAAAATGAAAAGACTCGGTGCCAAAAGGAAAAGCAATGTCAGTTATCTGGAATTATTTTGGCTACAAGATGGATGACACTGAAACACGTGTTCTGTGTCGACAGTGCCTTACAATTGTTCCACAACAAGAGGTAACACATCTTCATTTGTTTGATCATTTACGTCGGCATGCACAGCTATTATATCCTCCTGAGTATTTTTTCATATTGCTATATATATTGCAGGGTTAAAAAAAATTGCAATGTCAGTTTTTTCCAATATCGTACAACCCTGGTCTGGAAGCTTTTCCCTAAATACATAAAATTGTACCTTTCGTGATCATCAGCACAAAGGTGATCTAAACTAGTTATACTTATCTCTTTGGTTTTCCTTTATGAGCAGATGCTTCTAAAACGACGATGACAGTGGTTACTTTAGCTAACTTTTATTAGTGGGAGCAGTGCTTTTGCCCTCCAGTGTACTGCACATGTGTGGGATTACGAGAAAAAAACAATAAGATTCAATGTGTCTATATTGGAACCCATGTCCTGGAATCATTGTAGAAGAATGACTGCTTTGTCAGTATTTGTGGATCATAGAAACCTGAAAGAGGAGGAGAAAGTGAACATAAGTGTCTAATTAAACTATTCTTAATTTAAGCTACTGTATGTTAAATACTTATTATTGCTAGAGGCAGTTCTGTCAATATTTTCCCACAGCCAAAACATTTTGTTAGCCTTGTAGTATGATTGCCTCAGTCATATTTTTTCAGATCATAGCCAATGATGCAAAATGAAGCAGCAGTGTTAGGAAAATTAAGATACAGATATCACAGTTTCAACAAAAATATGACTCAGGCAATTATGCTGTGAGGTTAATGGTTGTATGTCACATAAATGGACAATTCTGACTCGTTCCCACAATAATATCTGACACAAACTCTTATTATTATGCCCTGTAATTTGTCTGAAGGTCAGGTGCTCTTCAGAATGAGACAAAGATGTAAGGTTAAAAAATGAGAACTTGGTATTTTTATAATCCTCAGGATCATTCTTTGATTTAATTACACCATATTTACTCATTTAATTACATCAAGTCATACTTTTATGCTGTGATTAATTTGCCCCCTACTGTTTTTCTAGCTTTAAATGTGTGTTTTTTTGCATATGTCTATCTTTAGAATCATAAAAGGAATAGAATGACATTGAAAGAGTTCAATGAAAGTCATTCCAGTGTAATACCGCACATCTAAAGTCTTAATTATTTACATATTATCTACCAAAGCTGTTAGTGTAACTGGAGCACTGCTGCATCGAAGGCCTCAGGTTATTTTATGACATTTTTATACCTGTTTTTCTTTACACTGCCTCATTTGCATATACTGAAGTCAGCAGTTTCCTGCAGTCAGTTACAACTCAGAGGTGAAATGCAAATAAATTCCAAACCCACTTTGTACAGAAATGTATTTATGTAGATCTATGGAAATTAACATGTGACCATAATGTGAAAATTAGTGCAAAAAAATATATGGCACAAGATTAGTTCTGCAGAGGCGCAAGTCTGTAATATTTAAAGAGCTTAAAGGCTTGCTGTGCACTGAAAATGCATTTGCAAACTATTTCAAATAAAATACAATAAAATGCCTTTATTGTCACTGTGTTGTGAATAAGCTTTAATAAAATGTTGGTATTACATGGTGAATGTCAACTTATTTGCAGTAATATAGAAAAGCATGATAAAATAGCATCACTACCTGCATAAAGGTAGTAAAGGAAGTTATATTTCTGGGGTCTCATTTTAGTTCAGGGGCCACATTTAACCAAATTTGTGCTCAAGCAGACTGGAGCAATAAAATGACATAACCTGCAAATAATGACTATATTTTACTACAAAAAAACCTTCATTAAATTATGAAAATATTTACATTTTATAAAAAAAAAAAAAGATGTGAATAACCTGAAAAAAAGAAATTTCATTAGAAAAATTACTGCAAATTTGACAATATTATGGCTCAACTTTTTATACATGTACATTACATACAATGTTACACAAACATGTGGTAACAGGCAGAATATTGCTAAAATTGCACATTTCAGGTTGTTCATATTTGTTTTTATTTATGTATTTATTTGCATTTTACTGTGAAAGGATTGTTTGTAAATATAAATATTTTTATAGTCTTATATTTTGTTTGTTGCTGTTTTTTTTACTTACATTTTGTTCCACATAATTCTTCAGGAAGAAAATTTGTAGTTATCATTATTTATGGGTTATTATATTATTATTTTATGAGAGATCTCACTGGTCTGTTAGTGGAACCTGAACTAAAACGATTTTGACAACCGTGACTGTTAATATCATCAGTGTCATTTTTGTGCTTTCATCCTGCGGGCCAAATTGGAACTTTTGGTGGGCCGGATTTGGCCCCTGGGCAGCCTGTTTGAGACCCCTGTTATATTGCATCACATATAACATCACAGAATCCCATCTGTAATTAAGAAACTCATGACTGACCCCTTCCATGTGCTCCAGTCAGATTACAAACTACTTCGATCAGATAGAAACTACATCCAAATAAATACAGAAAAAGATGTCTGACGAGGTATAAAAATTAAAATTTAATGAAAAGGAAAAAAGGAGCATAAGTAGGGGTTACTTTGAGCAATTTTGAATGTACTTAATGTTTGCACTTTAGGTCTGTTGTTGCAGTATAACTGTATTTTATGGGGCAGTGTTTATGTCCAGGACAAATATCCCCAGGGACAAATAAAGTCAGGTTTAATCTTGAAACAATTAAGAATAGTGAAAGCATAAAAGTCCCATAAATTATGTTTTTCAGAGAGGCTATTTTATAAGTGCTTTTCCTCTGTGAGATTACCTGGACCTGGTCCCGTTTCAGCTTTTGTCTGGTTGGCTATCCGTGCAGTTTTGGATGCAAATACTGCACTGGGTTTGGGATTCTTGGACGGAGCTTTATAGACCCCTACATCATAGTGCCCAGGACCTGGCAATGGGGGGGGCCTAGGGATCTTCGCAGCAGGTGAAGATATCGCCAGATAACATCCCCTCCTTAAAATACAGAAAAGAAGATGCACAGTTTCAGACGATAAAAATGAAATAATCGGGTACTTGTATATCAAAATCAGAAATACTTTATTAATCCCCAGGGAGAAATTTAGTGTTACAATTGCTCCTCGCATAAGTACAGCAGTTGGAAATAAATAGGGATAGAAATATAACAATTAAAATAAGCAATAAATAAGCAGTAAAAACCAAAAATAAGCACTATGTACCAAGATTTATGATAAATAATTGTAACTAACTGGAATAAGTACCAAACATGATAAGTACTATGTACAATTTACAATATGAGTGTGACAGGGTGAACAGTGTATAGTCACGGTCAGTAAAAAATATGAGTTCACTCACGGCAGGATGGTTCTTTTCACTGGTGCAGGCGCCTGATGTGGACTGTAGGCTCCTGGTCCTGGCACTTGTCTGTCCACATACGCCGGGATTCTGTCTGTTTTTGACTTGAACGGGGATGAAACTGTTTTGGATGTAAGCTGGGTGACGGTGTCATTCACGTAGTAGTGACCTTTCACATATTAGTTTCATATTAGGCAAATACATGTCATATGAACTGAAATGATTTATTTGTTAAATAAATAAAGTAATTACAAGGTGATGGCTTGTCTTTGTGTGAGACAGAAGACATCCGTTCTGCTGTGGAGAGGAAAGGTGGTCTACCAGCCACGGATAATGGTCTTTGTACTTTACCATCACTGATCTACAGGCAAAAAAAAACAAAAACAGTTTAACTCAATGTACAGACACATTGTATCTAGATTCAAGAATATGTATTGTTATTATGTGCACATAACAAAATTTTGCTTACACATAGTTCTTGGTTAGATAAAAAAAAATATTAAAACACTCAAGAATATGTATCTCTGTATTAAAACACTGACGGATCTGTATGTCAACACTACGTACATTATATATAGAAAAACACATGTACAGTGCAGTAAACGGTATGTGCAGTTAGAATGCAATATATAAATGCTATATATGGAGTCAAATCAGTCAAAACACATACATCATATTGATTTGGGGCTGGGACTTTGTGCTTTGGACCTTCCAGTGGAACAGCCACCGGCTGTCTGAACACCCTGGAAACTCCGGTGTTGAAGTCACTGCTCTTTATTAATGAGCCCTGCAGGTTGTATGTACTTGGGCCTGGGCTGGGTCTCTGAACCCTGGGTCCCTGTTGAAAACATAATAATAAGTACTTTTACTCAAGCACTGTACTCATTTATTACATATTTTATATAACTTCTACTGCACAACACTGCATTTTTACTTCATTACAGTAATCTGATTATTTTGTCTTTTTTTTTCAGTAAAATCCACATACGCCACATTTTCTTTTTCCTTCAGATAAATAAACTGATTAAAAACAACCTTGGATTAGCTGAAAAATGTACACACTTCTAATGTCACAAAGATGAAAACAGCCAAGCAATGTATAAAGTAGTTACAATGAGCTCTGCCTCAACATTTACAGCAATAAAATATAAATATACACATTAATACAGCAGTAAAATGCATCTAAAAATTTCATATATCACAGTCAATGTTACTGCAATGACTATTTTTAATATTTAAATTACATTGTTCTGGTGATACATGTTTTATTTTTCAGGTTTACACCACAAAATTTAAATTACAGTGACATGTTTTTACAGTGAGATATTACAATAGAGTCTTTGACGATGAGAAATACTGTATTCATATTATTAATGTATAATGTAATCAATATGTGTTGGGTATAACATATTATGCCCTATTCATATGCAAGGCGATAATGTAGGGATTCTATGGTCTTAGCAAAATAGTGGGGTTGACTTTTTACACAAAACATTTGCACAAGGCAAGTATTTGATTTGCTAATGTAAGTTTTATGAGTATTCCTCAAGAGTATTTGTTATGACTGACAAAAAAATACAGAATCATGATTGTTGCTTTAAAATAAAAAATAATATAATGCTTAAATATTAACACAGGAGAATATGCTATTTCCATAAAGTAGCATATTGACAACTGAACATATACTAAACTGACATCTTTTGTTTTAGAAAATAAAAATGTCTGTTTTATAGAAAAAAATATCTGGCATTTCAACAGACATATATATATATTGTGAAGATGGTGCATTAGAGGACTTCAGTGTTTTTGCTTATCATGTCCTAATGATGTGAGGATGTCTGGACCTGGGGTTCAATGAAGCCTGTGGTGCCCTTTTGTGAGTAGGAAGGGCATATGGTTTCAAATATGGACACATAGTTGTAGCTGCCTGGTCCTGGATTCTCATTCTGAAACAAACAACATAATGATTAAGCTTTTTTTTTTTTTTTTTTTTTTCCCCATTCAAGATCTGGCAAAGTTACATTTCATACCAGGGAGGTTTGTCCCGGGAACCTCTTGGTCTGAGATGAAAAGCCTTTTCTTTCTTGGTTACTAACCACCACCCGTTCATATTTTGATGGTATTGAAGGTGCACTCCTGTAGCCAGGAATCATCTGTGCTATTAAAATAATATCAGAACAGTCATGTGTCACAAGTATTTTTTGTTGTAAATATGAAATATACACTGAACTGCATTTAGACTCACTTGTTTGTGATTCCTAGTATATGTTGCCCATGGTTCAGTTGGATAACATTTAGAAAGGTAAAGTTGTAAATCTGTGTAAAAAGTCCTTCACAAGTTGTCCACGCAGATCCTGTTGCTATGGTGACGTGAAAACATAGTGTGATAGAGAGACACCCTGACGCGATTCTGTAGCGCCATCTGTCGGTGTATCCGCGCTCCGGCGCCAGCCGTTTTAAACCAACCGCCGCTGTTTTGTTTTCTACATACGTCTATCCATCATGGCGATGCATGCGAAGGCGACCCCACCACAGATCCCGGATACCCGCCGGGAGCTAGCGGACCTGGTAAAAAGGAAACAAGAATTGGCTGTAAGTTTGGGTTTTACACCTACTGTAAAAAACTAATCGGATTTTACTTGCCTGCAATATAAATATGTAGCTAATGCAAATATTAATGGTAATATTTGCTGTAAAATGGGCGGGCCTATGCTAACGATAGCAGTGGCTAACTTTTTTGCTAACCTCGTTTAGCTCCCACGTCATTCATTTCAATAGTACTAAAAAGCTAATGTAGCTGCTAACTTGGCTAGCAAGGATGTCTGGACAATGCTGTGGAGCGCATAGGTACGGCTACCGGCTTCTTTATTTGTCTGTTAATTCCTTTACTTTGGCACCACTGTTTGGATTTACTGATGAATATCAGATGTTGGCAGTCTTTTTGAAACACAATTTGCAATCTGAGTATTTTTTGCAATCACAGTCAAAATTTTTAGCTGAACATGCTAATCAACTTCATCTAGCCGCCCGGTTTGGGGATGTTCTCGCGTTAGTTTGGTAGCTGTTACGTAAATCTCGTGCATGAGCACTACCAGAAGTAGATTTTGTTTAGCCTTGTATTGCATGCTTTCCTATAAAATTCACAAATATTCATGATTCTCCTTGCATATTAGTGTTTAGTAGAAACAATCAATCTATTTTGTCAATCATCCCAGGAAAATTAATGTAAGAAGCTGACCTCTGATTTTTTGATTTTGGATTATTTTGTACGTATGGTAATAATGAAAATGACCAATGTAAGTTAAGGAAATATTATTTTTTGGAACGGGGAACATGTCATTTTCTTGAGGGAGGAGAACCTCAAAACCTCACCTCACTAAAGAGAGGACACTGGGTGCGAGACAGCAGCTTAACCCTCTGAAACCCTGATCATGCCTTACCCCAGTTTCCAATATTCATGCAGCTTGAAACTAAACTACCTTCTCTGTGACTTGCATCTGTGATGTCAAAAGAGCTTAATTCTCAATAAACTATCAGACCCTGTTTATTTATTATATTTTAAAATGAAAAGTTTTATACATGCTGTTAAATATGTATGGCCTTGGGTTTATTCATAGTAATCACCCACCTATCTTTCAGATACACATGCCACCCTCTTTGTTTAAATGCACTTGTGTTCGTTCGCCTTATGTTTCAAACACTCACAGTGTCTTCATACTCTCACTATTAAAATTGTCAGACTTTTCTGGAAATCTAAATACACCATGAAGCCCTTGTAAGTAGTCTGGTCTGACTCTACATCTACTTTGAATGCACAAAGCAGTGAGTGACACTTTCTGTGTTGTTAGATGCTCATTGTCCCTGATGAGAAATAACAGGTAAATCAATTTTGTATTAAATTTGATGTATTCTCTTTTATATTTTAGGAGACACTAGTGAACTTGGAAAGACAAATATATGCATTCGAGGGCAGCTACCTAGAAGACACTCAGATGTATGGCAACATCATCAGAGGATGGGATCGATACCTCACCAACCAAAAGTAAGCATTGTTGTTCAGCCCCTGGAGAATTTTTGTATTTGTTAAGAGTTTGGAAAAATAGACAAAAAAAGATTTACAACCCAGGAATATCTGAGGTTTCATACATGTCTCACTCATTTCATAAAGAACTGCACTGGTCCATGATGTGTTATGTTAAGCCATTCGCAATTTTTGCTCGGAGAAAATATGGAAAAGTTGGTTTTGTCATTGCCCTGCAATGAACTGGCGACATGTCCAGGGTGTGCCCCCTTCACTCGTAAGATAGGCTCCTAGTGAGGATAAAGTGGGTTTAATTCAATTCAATTTTATTTATATAGCCCAGTATCACTGCAAGGTTGCCTCACAGAGCTTTAGAGAATTTAATCAAATAAACAGTCAATGAAGCAGATGGATTAATGTCCCGGGCATCCCCCCATCCTTAGACCCTCCTTCTTGGCAAAGAAAAACTCCAAAACTCAGTGGGAAAGGAGAAACCTCAGGGAGAACCACAGTGAAGGAGAGATCCACTCCCATGGATGGACAGGCTGTAGATGAACCAGGACTGATGGACATCCATCTGATGATGGAGTTTCAGTCAGATGGGAGGGGGCACATGGAAAGGTCCATCCAGGCAGGCGAGGGAGTAGGTTCACCAGGGGTCACAGTTCAGGTCCAGGGGTCACAGGTCAGGACCAGGGTTCAGAAAATGAATGAATTTTTTTTGTACAGTGGGAACTTGAGCTTGTCACTTTGTTATGAGACAAAAAAGATTTTGTTTTATTATTCCAACAGAAACTCGAACAGCAAAACCGATAGAAGAAATAGGAAATTCAAGGAAGCCGAGCGGTTATTCAGCAAATCATCAGTCACATCAGTTGCTGTAAGTCCTTCTTCACCCTTTGTGCATTTTTCTCTCTTTTTTTTTTTTCTTTTTTTTAATGCATTAAAAGGAATAACTGTCAAATTCTATGTCTGTTTCATTGTCAGGCCGTATGTGCACTCGGTGGAATTCCTGATCATATGAATGAAAAACGTAAGTTGTTTTTC
>JAPTGZ010000003.1:29506289-29517481 GCA_029814645.1 Fowleria isostigma
GAATAGAATAGAATAGAATAGAATAGAATAGAATAGAATAGAATAGAATGCTTTTATTGTCATTATACACATGTACAAAGAATTTAAAAGACAACTCTCTTGTTGTGCAAAGTATAAGTATAAAAGACAAATAGATGAAAAAAGATTTTAAAAAACATATAAATATATACAATGATAAGAACAAGCATGACAACCAACAAACGATAGAGATAAATATATTGCACAATTGACCTTGGCACATCTAACATAAGAAAAAGTGAAAATAATGAGAATTTTTGTAGAGTTTCATTAGTTGCTGTAAAGGTACCATGAGGTAAAAATTAACACTCTCCCTTTGGTTTGCGGTCTTCCAAGCTTAATGATAATACTCGATCTGAGTGAAAACTAAATTTATGTCACTATATTTTCATGTGTATGACCTATTGCGAATATTTTTTGACAGAACAATTATGTGTGTAATGTTTACATACTGCATAATGTCATTGAACACGTTTAAGCCCATTTTAAGTGCAACACTTGATCAATGGTTGTTGAGTCGACAGTTAATGGAGCAGAGGAAGTACAGGTGGAAATGTATCTGGAAGACAGACAAAACATTATCCCGCTATTATCCTGGACACTGAGGGGCATTAACGGGGTATGTGACCCAGTGTTAAGCAGCAACCAAAGGAAATGAGCAAGGAAATGAAGCATGGGAAGCGAAGTTAAAATATCATCCTTTGGAACAGTTAAAACAGGGCAGGGAGGCAGCGCTCTGTAAGATGTATACAGTGTATGAAGATTATGGACAAGGGTCTCCAGAGTTTGGTATATGTACATGGTCAGGATCATGACGTCTGGAGAATTACATTTACACAGGCCGACACTTAAATATTTCACTTGGAAACGGTCAGTGTTTGTAATTTTTCACCCTATTTTGGGCACAGAGTGGCTTTGACATGTTTCTATAATGTCAGAAAAGAGGAGGTGGGTTCAGCAAAGTGCGTCTGAGAAACCACGGAGCTTTGAAACCTCCCTGAGGGATTGAAAAATGAACCCCCACCTCAATTTAGCAAAAGAAGACGTCACCAAGATGATGTGAGGACCCGGAGCTCACCACAAACTTGTAAAGTCAACTTACTCTCACTCTTGGAAACCATTTCTGCGGTCGGTGATGAACTCACTGCTCATAACTGATGATTCTATCCGGCTGACTTTACAGGTGTTTCACACTCTGTTACCTTCCAGCAATTGCATCTGGTCTGCGGAGAAGTCATCTTGGACTTGCGGTTTACATTCTTCATGCCTGACTGCTATCAAACATTTTGTTTCCAACAACCAGTGATGCAGTAATGTCAGATAAACACAAAGAAGATAAACAAGTCTGCTCTCATGTCCTCAAGCCAAAGCCAGAAACTCCCTTTCCTCAGCGACGACGGTTTTCTCCCGTTGCCATGTTAGCATAGCTCTGAGGACGTCCCTCACATTGTACATCCCTCCCTGCAGATAACAACACAACTTCCTCTTGAAGGGCATCGAACAAGGTCACCCAAACATGGAGGGAAAACCAAACTGAGACAAGACATCACATCCTACATCTGTTTTGTGTCAGATGACTGTCTATATGGGGAGTTTCTATTCTCGTCCATCCAAGTCTACGATGAATGCAGCGATAGAACAATAGCTTTCCTTCCGGACATAGTCCTCTCGATTTTGTGCTTTATGTCTTGTTTTCCTGAGCCACAACATCTGTGAACACATTCTGTGGTCACCAGCTGTTGTCTTTCATCAGATTCTCCTTTAGTCTTAAGGGACCTGCACCAAAACAACAGCATCTAATAAAACAAATGTTAAATTTACAGCAGTAATGACTATGTCTGAAAAAAGAACACAAGATGAACAATAACACTAAAGCAGTAATGAGCATAAAGGAAGTATAGTAAGCAATGCTATTGTACGCCACCAGACTGGATTTGTTTAAAGGGGTAATATTTTGCTAAACCCAGTTTTATTAGACTTTACATTTACTTGTGTATTTGTGGACAGTAATCGTTCATAAAGTTTGAATGTGAACCCTCCAGGTGCTGCAGAGCTATCTTTAGATTCATTTTGGCAAAAAATCAAGTGGATTTCTACAACCCATTTTGATTCACTCTTAATTTGTTACATCTATAACTAGTTACATCATGACATTTGCTCGTATGAGATCAAGACTTCCAAGGAACATTTCTCTGAGTACAAGATAATTTTTTTTCAGTAGCAGGGGTTGTTGTCCATACTGAAAATATGTCCAAAATTCAACCCTGTTACCTAAAATGTTCAATTGTTGGTTGTATTAACGAACACAAATGGTTGAACGGCATAAAGCAGCATGGTCAACAACTTTGAGGGTGTGAGGTGTGAGGTTTGAAGTGGCTCATTTGCATTTTAAAACATTTCCTGGTGGCCTACATAAACTGTAAATGCTATGCTTGGGTCTGAATTCTTTAGCATAGTTTAAAACATTGCCAGTTAGATGTTGTATTTTTCACAATAACATAGTTGTAGAGATGTTAGGAGGTACTTTGACAAAAACCTGAAGCTGACTGACATCTTTTAAGACCCAAACAAAATTGTCTAGCTTTCTTTCAAACTCTGCCATGGTTTACCAAAGTCTTTGTCTGGCATTTGTTTCTGCAGCTCTTCATTCATGGTGGTGTGCCCTTACTGTTTTGTATCTAATATAGCATTTAAATGTATTACTTGTATATAATCTTGGTTCGCACATGAACACACACAATTATTATACCAATCTCTTTCCATTACACCTATTCTCATTTAATTTTTTTTTACTTTTCCACCTCACTGTAAATATTTTTGTGATATTTCCAATAGAACGTATATAATTACTGGACAGATAAACAGAGAACAGAGGGAGTAGAAGGAGCACAAGGGATCAAAGGTGAGCTGATGCCAAGTTAGCATATTGACTCAGTCTCAGCCATTGACCCAACCAAGTAAATAACATAAAGAATGTGTTTTATTAAATGAAACCAAAACTCTGAAAGTCAAGCTTTAACACAGATCTGTCACTCAAAGCCTAATATGGCAGACATCAAGGCCTTTATTCACAATGAGATCTCATAAATGGAGGAGAATGTATAGATGGACCACCAGATCACTTATGGGAATGGGAATGAGTCCTGGAAAAACAAATATTAAGTATTTTTAGAGAGAAGTTCAGTGCAAGGCTATAGAACCCAGGACTTTTTGCAGCTACCCCCTAGTGGCCATCAGTGGTATTACATCTTTAGTATAATACACATTGGCTTCATTTTGGAGTCCTTGCCTCTTGAGATTTTCAAGTTTTCCAAAGTTTCCGTGTTTGCCCACAGGAATTTTTTTGTTTTATGTACAAATTGAAAATAATAATAATAATAAAAAAAACAGCTGGGTGGAAACAAACTTAAATTCACATGTTTAAAATGTAAAAACATGCATTAAACTAAGCAAAGCAATAAAGCTGTAAAGTCTTATAAACACCATGCAGTGATGTTAGAGCAATTTTCTGGTTGCTAGCTTTTCACCTTGTGTGGATTTGCACATATTTCTTTTTAATTAATAACTTCATTTTTATTACATATTCCCAATTGCCACTGTGCTCTTCTACTTCTGTTTGGATTCGACACCACCTGTCATTAGATATAATATTAATGTAGAAATGCTGATTAATGCAACTTTAATAAGGTCTGATGAACACTTGATGTAATTGTCATCACATTACAGATAAATGTTTACACCTTTACCCAGTTCCAGAAAATTGGTGATCTGCCAGTTTAGTGTCACACCCATTTGCTCACAATGCAAATCATACTCTAGATAATTAATTCAACCGTTAAACCGTCCAGACATTGATTTGCTGTCTAAAAAAATCTGACTCACACATAGTAGCACCTAGCACCTCAAGGTGTGCACTTGACTTTACAGGTGTTTTGTTGGACCGCACCCAGGAATACTCGTCTCCCCTGTTCTCCTCCTCCTCCTCCTCCTCCTCCTCTTCACCATGAGACATTAAACCAAACAGTCATCCATCCTGTCTAAGTACTCACACTCTGGTAGCACGGCTGCTGAAACTATTTAAGCCACATTTCACCTTGATGAGTGGACACGTTGAATTCTTCACGATACACTGTATCTCACTGACAGATTTACCGGACTCACTTGGCTCCGAGCTCTTTGTAGTACGAGCCAAATGGCGACTGTCTCCCGAGATCAGCCACTGGGCCTCCTGTCTCTTGTCCCTTCATGGTTCGCTGCTGTTGTTTTACTCCTCAACAACTGACAGTGTCTTAGGATCAGATCCAGAAGCTCTGAAATCCATGAGACCGCGCTGCGTGTTAGTGTTTATTTTCCCGTAAAGGAATTTGAGGTTTACAAACCAGATTATTCCATGATGAAAACCACTGTCACACGTAATAAAACCCAGCAGAACAAATATGTAGGTAAGTATTAAATCTGTCACAGGCACAAAGTACTAATTCAACTGCAGCCACGTTGCCTTTTTTGGGGTGACGTTATTAAATTTCCTCTTCTTTAACCGGCTCTTTACTCTGTGTATCACACCTTCCAGTCTTTTTTAGACTGTTTTTAAAGTTTGTTCTGCACTGTAACACCTACTAAATGAACAGACACAGTGAAGGCTTTCAGTTGAAACAGGAAAGTGGATGACAATTTTTTTTTTTCTTTCATTACCACCCAATTTTAATGTTTATTTCCCCTGAAATGGATTACAGCACCTTAACAACCTCACTGGCTCAGAACAGCTCTAGTATTGTATGTCTCCTGCATTATATAACCCAATTTCAAGTAGGTGAATGAGAATATTGACAGCGGCACAATGCTCTGTAGAGAGGCCTGGTAACACAGGAACCCTACAGCATTGGAGGAAAAGTGACACCACTTTGGTTGCTGCTATAAACTGTATCAGAAAAAAGCCTTGTCCCTTATGGCCATCAGATGACTGGGCTCCTTTTCATCCCCAGTACAAAGGCGCTCAATGTGCTACGACTTCCTCCGCATCACAAGACCTACAGTATGTCAGCTGCACACACACAAATCAAGTGTTGTCACTGATTAAATCTTCATCTCAAAAAGATGAATTGCTTGTGTCTGTTTTCAGTCACTATGTTTATATGCACCCTATATTCAGTATAAACAGTATATTCTTTTTGGATATTACTTAAAGGTACAATATATAACATGCATGCATGCTTGTGTGGTCATGTGAAGCTTGTGTTGGAGTCTGTGTAGTACTGGGAGTCATTTGTTGACATAAGCAGACTCCATTTTACATTATATACATTGTACAGATGTAGAGGAGGGACACCGAAGCACATAAACACCAAAGTTAAAGGGGTCATATTTTGCTAAACTCACTTTTATTAGTCTTTGGTACATTTATTTGTGTATTTTTGGACCCCAGTACTTCAAAATGTCTAATGTATATCCTCCAGATGCTGCAGAGCTATTTTTATATTTGTTTTGGCAAAAATTGAGTGGATTTCTTTAAAATTCTTTCTTAATTTGTTACGTCTACAACTAGTTACGTCATGACATTTGCACAAATAAGGTCAAGACTTTCGACAAACACTTCTCCAAGTATGCCATAATTGTTTGTCAGCAGCAATCGGTGACCTAAAATGTTCAGTTGTTTGTTGTATTAATGAACACAAGTCAGAGCAGAATGATCAACAGATCTAGGGGGGGTGAAGTGGCTCACTTGCATTTAAAGGGCCAGCGCTCAAAACAATTTTTCTCATGTCATGGATCAGAAATAGGGTTGAATATGGACCTGTGGAGTTGAACTAATGAAGAATTCAGGCCCAAGCACTGCATTTACAGTTTATGTAGGCCACAGGGAAATGTTTTAAAATGCATCATTTCATTTAAAAAAGCAAAATATCACTCACTTAAAGTGAAAATTGTCATACAAACAAATCAGTGTATAGGCTGTTATCATGGATGTAGACACCTCAGACGGTCAGGATGTCTGCAATTTGGTTAGTATTTCTACACTTGTAACTGAAAATCTTCACTTGACAGTTTTACACAGATAAAATAAAATGTCAGTCCTCATCAAACTTGATGCAGGCTTACAATTCTATTGTAGTTATATATAATTCTTTAACAATTGGACTGATACTGATACTGTTAAAACCATATGTGCTCTATGAAAAAATCTATGCATGATCAATTTCTTGCTCATCCAGAAACAACAATTGAGAACTAGGAGGGTATATTAATTAATAAGTTCTACATCTGATGGGTATCCCTGGTCACACTTACGAACCAGTAACTTCAGATTTGGTGTTTACATTCAATCCTTTTTTATATTAGACCTGTCCATACTGTCTGATAATGGAACTGAAAGTACTGACACTGAAATTATAACTCCACCATAGCTAACCTTAAAAAAAAAAAAAAAAGACAAAAACATTAACATCCTAAGTTTCTATAGGTGAATTTAAAACAAGATTAAATTATTCAGCGTGGTCCCTGTCAGTGTTGAAAATGCTAATATTATGATATCATTCTTGGATTAGTGTCTGTATATATGTCTCAACTGCAAACTGTGGGCTGTTTAAGGTCAGCTCGGTATGATGTAAACAAAATAACAGTTATCATGGCTGACCTAGAGACGCATGGACAAAAGAAAAGCCCATATTTGTGGTTAGAAGAAAGACTCCTACTGCTAAACCTAATACGAATTGGAAATCAACAGGTTTTTAGATATGTACAAATACTGGAATGCCTTCTAAAAGAGGGCGGTTAAAGTAATAAAAGAACAAGTCTGTGTTCACATGATCAAACAAATTTGCCACAGGGGAAAAACCTACAAAACATAATAATACAAGTGCCTCCAGCTTTTCCATATTTGTACATTTTAATGTGATAGTACTTTAGGGTGTTTTTAATCAGAGTATGCGTGACTGCAATATAAAGAAGACACTCAACAGAAAATGCATACCAAGCAAACAGCTAATTAGGGCATTTTTGGGATAAACAGCATAATAGTGACTTAGTGTTTCAACATCATATGACTCATTTAAAGGTAAAGAAGCAGAGTGATATCCTGTTAAAGATTCAACACAGCTGGATTCAATTTAATGTCATATTTCCAAATACTCTTAGCCTTCACTCTAAACTAGGGGTGTCAAAGTCCTTTTAGTTCAGCGGCAACATACAACGTAATACGATCTCAGTGGGTCGGACCTATAAAATAACAGAATAATAACCTATAAACTGACGTAAACTCCAAAATGTTCCTTTTAAAAAATGTTTTCACTCTAAAAGAAAAATGGGGACAGTTTTAACAATATTAAGTATCATTCACACACGTGCGTTACAACTTACAAATTACAGTGAATCTACAAAAGCACAAAACATTTAGAGCAGGGGTCTCAAACATGCGGCCCGGGGGCCAAATACGGCCCGTCAAAGGGTCCGGTCCGGCCCACAGGAGAAATTTAATGCAAAAATTACACTGAAGCATATTAATCACTTTAGTTCAAGTTCCACAAATAGACCAATTTAATTCCAAATGGGTCAAATCAGAAAAATATGATCATAATAACCTAGAAATACTTACAACTTTTATGTCATTTTACTGTATTTACACAAAAACTATCATTTCACAAAAACCACAAGTAACATGAACAAATATTAACATTTTGAAATATTTGAAGTGCAAGTTTACCAATATTCTGCCTGTTATTAAATGTTTTGTATATTTGTAGATCCACTGTGATCTGTAAAAGATCATCTAAAGTGTAATATTGTTAAAATTAAACTTTTGTTTTCTTAATAATGTCAATTTGTTCATGTTATTCACATTGGTTTAAAGGATAGTTTGTAGATATAAACATTTTCATGGTATAATATTACTTGTCTTGCTCTAAAACAGAGAGGGAAGTTTAGAGTTGTAATTATTTATATATTATGGTATTATTTTTTTGTTCGGTCCACTTCAGACCAAATTTGGGCTGAATGTGGCCCCTGAACTGAATGAGTCTGAGACCCCTGATTAAGAGTAACAGGTATAATATTGTTATAGTTGCACTTACTTCTCTTAAGACATTTCAGGTCGTTTACAGTTTTTGTGAAAGGGTGGTTTGTAAACGTAAACTTTTTGTGCTATTTTACACTAAAACAAAGGGACAATTCAGACTAGTTATTATTTATAGATTTTGAGATTGAATTAGTCTGTATGTGACCTATGAAATAAAAATGACTTTGACATCTTTGACTGTTAATGTCTTCAGTGTAGTTTTTCCATTTGACAAATTCATCCCACAGGCCAGAACAGACCCATCGACAGGCCAGTTTTGGGTCCACGGGCCGTATGTATGACACCCCTGGTATGAACAGTAAAATTACACTGACATACATTAGTGTCATTATAATAAGTGATTTAATTTCCACATTAAGTCCATAACATTAGTGAAAGTGTTGAGGCTTTGTTTTTATGGCCCGTCCTGCAGGTCACACCAGATAGACCGAGCAAACATTGTAAAGGAGAAAAAGCTGCGTAGATGTGACGAGTCCCACTTAAAACCATCACATAACGAGCGTTGTTGAATATTTATGACACATAACCTGTAACTTTAGGGGGGTAAATGATTTTAAAGATTGCGTCTGGCTTTGTTTTATGAGTCTCCCGTTGGCAGTTTGTTTATTCAGTGAAACAATGTGGTGAGCAGCTGCAGCTTCACCTCCGCTCTAACAACTCTCAACCAGACATCAAGTAAACAAGTCACCCTCATGCTAAGACTTCATACACACTGACCTTAGACACCAGCCCTCAACATGAAGGTTCAGGACCCCCTCAAAGGGTGGTGAGATGATTACTGGGCAGTGAAGTTGGAAAAACAGACAATGCTGTAGACCACAGGTGTCAAACATGCGGCCCGGGGGCCAAAACCGGGCCCGGCCAAGGGTCCAGTCCGGCCCCTGAGATGAAATTATGAAATGCAAAAATTACACAGAAGATATTAACAATCAAGTATGTTAAAATAATTTGAGTTCAATTCAATCTCAAGTAGGTAAGACCAGTAAAATACCATCAGACTAAACTATAAATAATTTTTTAAATTGTTTTAAAAACATAAAATTACACAAAAATATTTTCTTTTCCAGACTGGCCTTTTACAAAAAAATGTGAATAACTTGGAATATCTTGACAGAAGCATGTGTAATTTTACCAATCTTCTGCCTGTTATTAAATGATTTGTTAACTTGTAGATCACCCGTGATCATGTGTAAATAAATAAAGCATATTATTATTAAAATTGCACTTATTTTTCTTAACAATTTTCAGGTTGTTCATATTTGTTCATAATATGTTCAAGAACTGAACATTTTCATGATGGAATTTGACTTTTTTTTTTTGCTCAAAAACAGAGAAAAGTTTGGAGTTGACATTATTTATGAGTTCTTATCCTATTATTTATATTATTGTACTGGTCCGGCCCACTTTATTCCATATTAGGATGAATGTGGCCCGTGACCAAAATGAGTTTGACACCCCTGCTGTAGACGATTCTGACAAATCTTTGAATAAATGCATAAAGTTTGCAGTTTCTTGACTTTACCAGAGAAAATTTGATGGAAAGTAGAGGAAAAAACACATACAAAGCATATGTCAATACATTAATCATTATTGTTAAAAGTGTTATTTTCTGTTGGAGATGCAACAGAAAGCTCTGGAAAATAATTATATTCTTTTATTTTATTTATGAGATCTGTCTCTAGAGGGGACTGTGAGGTGCCATTTGGACAAACTAAAACAGGTCAAACACCATCTCTGTTATAAGCAATAAGAGCCGGAATAGTCTCCCAAGGAATATGGGAGAAACCTCCACCTCTACAGTTAAAAAACAGGTAAAAAAAAAAAAAAAAAAAGAGGTAAAATCTAATCCAACCTGTGAACACTTGTCTGATGTTTGATCTGCACTTCATTTCCATCTCAGTAATTATTCTTCTTGGCAGATTTATACTGTATTTATTGTATTAATAATGTACTGTGTGATACACCTTTATATAGTAGTTAGCGCGTTGATCCGTAGGAATCCAGAAGCAGTTCTAGAGGCAGTCGAGTTGATAAAATGGTGAGCTGACTTTTTTTAGAAGTCGGTCATAACCTGAGTAAAAGTGAACTTGCTGAGTTTGTTGATGTCAGTGATGAAAGTTTTTTTTATTCATAATCTTATATATTTGTTTAAAGGACTTTAAATTGTTTCTGTATGACTTCATCACATTCACATTATTGGGTGTTACTTAGAGGCCTGTAGATGAAAAAAAAACCAAACATAAGAACTAAAACGTTAATAATCTTTGAAAGAACGGATTTTTTCAAACAACTGATATATAATTTGTTGCTTGAATACAAGAAATGTGAGGGTTATAAAGATTTGTTTGTAGAGTTTGTAACATGAGTCGTTATGGAGGAAACATGGTGTCTGTGTGAAATTCACTGAAAAACAACCTGTCAATCAAACTACTGTCAATTCAGAATCGTACATCCCATCTGAAAATTTTTGAAGATGGATCCATGTGGAGAGTCTACTGAATGTAAATATGTAAAAAAATTGATAAAAGTTAGAAATTAATAAGCTGTGACTGTGGGAACATGGAGTTAGCCAAACATGTTAGTGACAGAAGTTTAACTTTGGAGTGAATGAGAGAAAAATCCAGTACTCTGTGCGCTTAGAGGTTTGCAGATCAAAAACAAAACATTTTAAGATTAAAATGTGAAAACTTTTTGAAAGAAAAAAGTTTTTCTAATGTTTTGATGTATACATTGATGCTGAAATCGCAGACATGTGAGAGTTATGAAGAGTAGTTTCTAGATTTTCTTATAGTGGATCAAATAAGTGAAACAATCGTTCACTTGGTGATGCAAGCATGAAATTTGGTACATAAATTCTTCAAAGATCACTTTCAAAGCAAATACCGCTGGCTACGTAAAAATTCAACATGGTGGCCATTTTTCAAGATGGCCGACACTTCTGACTGAGCTCTACTGCTAATGGACCAGATAATTGGAAGAAAGGAAGACATAAATACAATTCAACCAAGGTTTTTTTTTTTACATTAACATGGTAAGTGAAGGTGATTTTGTCCAAAACAGTTGCATATTAGATTTTAACTAAGATGGCGTCCGAGATGGCCGCCGT
>JAPTGZ010000003.1:29548586-29565211 GCA_029814645.1 Fowleria isostigma
AGCTGCTTAAAAATTTTAAGAGAAACTAACCCCCCCCCCCCCCATAGTGACTCAATCAGTTGCTCAGTTGGTTGAAGCCTATTAAAAAAATAATTTCAAACCCCTGGAGCCAATGCAAGAAAATGCTCAACTTGGAATCCCATCCCAGATCAGGAAAAAAAAACCACTTGGAAATTCAGCTCAAGTGTGACCCTGTCGTTACCCATGTCATCAAAAAATTACATTTTTTCCTGATACGTTCTTAATGGGAATGCATGATCTTATATTCTAAACTACGTGCATTTAGTGCCGTTAATTTGCGATCCAGAGCAGAAACAAAGACCCAGGATACAACTCCATCAAACTGTTTTTCCTCCAGATGGGATACTCACAAACTCTCCATCGCTCTGTGGAACCAGGATGTTCATCTCTGAGCTCTTTGCGCTGATGATCTCGCAACTTAGAGAGTCTGGGCTCAGGTAAACGTGGCAACCGTCCGTCTTGTTAATGGAAATGGTGGGAACCTTACCAGTGACCTGGATGTAAAGAGTTTGGACACAGTGCAGTCAGATTCCGCATTTACCTGCTCCATGAATCACGTGGAGCAGTTGGAAGTTTTCAGTGTGTAACGGCATGAATATAAAAACAGGAAATTTATGAAAAATACATCTATAATCAGAAATGTAAAAACAAAAACTACTGAAGAGTGACACCAGAGCAGACAGATTAACCAACACTGCACTGCAGAGTAAAAGTGAGCAAACGAGAGACAATTATAAGAAGTTTAAAATCAACCTCAATGTTCAAGCACATACTGAACTTTCTGCAATTTGCTTTTTTTTTTTAATTGTTTTTTTATTCTGCTGTAGTGACCATTTAACGTGATAATCAGCTGACTGATTCCTGGTGTCCTGGATACACAGTGCTTTGTGTCATTTCTACTAAATTTATTACCCATGTATAATGTAAGTAGTTACCACCATGCCACATGATGCAGCCTATGTTACTTCAGCTCATGAAAACTTATTTAATTTTTTTTTCTTTCTTGCAACTTATGAAAAGTTCAATTCCAATTCACTTGATATTTTCTGGAAACTACCAGGTACTGTCAACTGTGCGTACCTGGACCTTGACGTCCTTGCAGTTGATTATCTCTACAATGCCAACAACGTCGTCGAACACCAGGCCCATTTTCTTACAGTTGTCTGAGGGGAAAAAAAAAATACAAAAGTTTACATTAGATTTTAAAATTGTTTGCCTACAGAATTTAAGGTGCAGTACTTGGTTTTACTCTCACCTAAAGTGATGGAGTTGAGTTTGCCTTTGACCTGCAGTGTGCTCTTGTTGCACTTGAAAGCGTAGACGACCTGTTTCAGCTCAGTGTCACTGATCACCAGATTCTCATTTCCCTCGTGATTCTCCTACAGAGGTTGATGGAGACAAAGAGGAGCAAACAAGTCAATGAAAGTACTGTGAAAATTAAGGAAAATCACAATGAAGCAGCGATGGTACATAAAGGTTAGTCATTTAGTAAGAGTAAAAAAACAAAAAAAAACTTAAAACATTCTGGGTGGAGGCGTTGTTCTGGCAGACCTCAATCTGCTACATGAACAGATCCAACACCTAAATTGCCAGCTCTTTTGCAGGCAATTGATAGATGCTTTTTATAGTGGACATTTGGACTCATTACAATGATAGCACAGCATAAATTATACAAAGTTAACAATAAATTCCATTCAGTTTATATTGATTTATGTTGAGGTACAAATACTTTTGCCAATAACAAACCTAGACCATGTCTGAAACATCATGCAAGTTTGCCTGCAATCATAACATGTATGAATTAAATACCACTTCTAGATAAATATTACAGTACACAAGCTCTGGTCATGTCACCAACATGAATATCCCATTATGAAATGCAATTGTACAAACAATGGACGATAACAGGTGAACAGAGCTCAGATATCAGTAATAGCTGTAAGGAAGTATGCTGACCGTTGGTACAGATATTGTGTGTGCATTGCATAGTATGGGATTTCAGCCAGATCCATACATTGCATGTGATTCATATTAAAGTAGTGTTATAAGGCTGTGTGAACACAGGAGCTACAAGTGCACATCTGCTTTGCTCCTTTTTTGACAGAGCTTACCATTTTGTGATGGAAGACAAATGTTATATGGACCCATATGTCCACTTATCTCAAAGGATTGAGAAACTCATAAGAGTTTTCCTTTTTCAGATCAGCTGCATACTTGTATTTTCTCAGGTATCTTCACAGTGAACATAAACCAACAGCTTACCACTTTCCACTTCTTGCCGTCCAGCTCCAGAAGAGGTGGCAGTGTACGGGTGGGGGTGGCTGATGCAGCAGGGCGAGGGGGGGTGGAACTGAAGGGTTTTGGTCCAGTGCGCACTGGAGCACTCTGACCTCTCAAAGCAGGGTTTTTGTGAGTTTTCTGATCATCACTCACATGCTTCAGGCCTGAGAGGAAGAAAACAAAATCAAAATCGCATTACTCATAAAAATTGTACTGAAAACTAATTTCAGACTTTGGATCCTACTTCAAAAATCAATACTAAAACCAGATTAGACTGTATAAAGGTAATCATTTACCTCTGGTGATGTCAGATCCTTGGTTGATGGATGCGAACAAAGCATTGCGATCGCCAGGGTCGCCTCCACTTCCACCTCCACTTCCTTCCATCGGGGGAGGAGGGGGTCCAGGAGGAGGTGGTGGTGGACATCCACCAGCAGGGGCACTGGGAGGAGCTGCAGAGGCTGAAGCAACAGGACCCTGAGGTGACCAGAAATTTGAACAAGGTGCAAATGAAATCATCTGGCGTCACAACAAAACTGGCAAGCTGGTGGAGCATTAACAAGGGTGGCAATAACAACTACAGATGTAACAGGATTCAATTCACACCCCAGTTTGGACATTATGGTTGAGTGAAACAGGAATGAAGTAACAATAATAATAATAACAAAAAATGGGTAAAAGCCCACCCGAAGGCATAAAAAAAGCAACGTTTCTTTTGTAAATAGTAAAATGCAAACAAATTTAAACAAAAAGCACAATGTTACCATCAATCGTCACACACTGACTAACACGTATTTACTGAACAGCAATGTGACAGTTCAGGGAAAGTACACATACTACAGGATGCAGCTATGTTCAGTTTACATGGGAAAACTCACAGTCTTGCTCCAGGCCATCCCAGTGGTGTGGTACTTCTTGATGTAGTCTTGCAGCTTAGTCCAGATACAGAGGTATGCTTTCACCCAGTCCACATGCGTCTTGTCCCTGTGAGGAAGAAGCAAATTTAAAAAAAAAAAAAAAGGCTTTTGCATTTGAGCAGTTTTCTTCTCTACATGTGCTACTTTTATAAAACAATAATAGTAATCTATATTTGTCAGTAGTTTGTTACATGTAAACATGCCCCACACACTGAAGCTTGTCTTCTGCTTTTAACCCATCCTAAATCATACATCACACACATAATGCATGCTAGGAGCAGTGGGCTAGCCATATCAGGCACCCAAGGAGCAAATGGGGGGGTATTAAGTGCCTTGCTCAAGGGTACATCAGCCAATAACACTCCACCAGTCCAGGGAATCGAACTGCCAACCATTCGTTCACTGGCTGACTCTCCAGCCACCTCAGCCATGGCCGCCTCCAACAAACCAGAACTCATCAATTTACTGAGCCAAGATTAGCTGTAGTAGTTATTTCTGAAATAAATTACAAACTTGAATAAATGAGTTTGCCATCAACTTGAACCAGCTGACTTTATGCTGAGTAACTACAGAGTGAGAAGAGTCTCAGATGGGACACAAATGTAAATCACATACTACTGAAAAAAATAAATAAATAAAAATCTACAACCTGCTTTACCTTTACCCGTCATTTGTCATGACTTGGGAGTTTTCCCAGAAACAGATCAAGTCCACCTCTAGTACATTTAAACCATAATTTTACACTTACAGACCACTGTTTAATTTGTTTACAATGGGTCAACTAACAGCTGATGGAGTTCTTCTGTCTTTATAGAAAAATGTCTCTTTTAAAAGTTAACAATTCCATCAAGTCCCAATTTTCCCATTTTCCACAAGCACATAAATGCAGCATGTCTGAGGACAAAGATCCTAATCTGTGCACATACGTATTTAATCTGTAACATTTTTAAATCTTTGTTTGCACAGGAAGGTTTTTTCTATATCAATAATAAACTATGTATCCAAATTGTAGAGTACCACTCTGATACTATCGTCTGTCCTTTAAAAGCTAGAGTTTAGTGGGATGGTAGATGTTCTTCGTTATTCAGGGTAAAGTCAGCCAGTCATGTGTCCTCATTAACACACACAGGCTTTGATTTCAGGAAGTCTACCGCCAGCATGTGTCAGCGCTGACTCAGTAAAACTGTACTTCAACCTAGAGGAAGGAAAAGATGGAAAGCAGATGGACCCTATGAAGTTGGCTGCATGTGAACGTTCTTAAAAACACAGACAGAACCCATTCCACTTGACGAGTTCATCTAAAATTAGTGTATGTGCAGCTTTATGATTCCAGACAAAGTCAAAGACAGACAAACAAAACATGAGATTCTCACTTTTCCTTGTAGTCCTTGAGCACACGGTTGGTGTAAAACATGGCGGCGTCCTGCATTTCTTTAACAAAGGGACCCGGTTTAGGAGCCTGGACATAAAAGACAGACAACATGCACAGATTTGAACGTACAGTGGGAAATTAAGTCATTTTGTTTCTTGTCAACTTTCAAAGCCTCCATATAAACGCACAATAAATGATAAGTCTAACGTTAACAATCCAGTTTAAAGGTGATGATCAAATCTGTGAAATAAAGTTGTAGGAGTAGAGGGAACACATCTCATACTTGTGTGAAACCCAGATCCATTATTCATTAAACTCAAACAACAAATGGTTAATCATCAGACTGTAACAGTGAAGCTCTGTATTGGCAGCCAACAAACTGTCTTCACCAGCAGACAGTGATGACAGAATCAAAGAGGGGCTTGTTTCCAGATATCATACACTCATTTACCCACCCACCCACACAAAGCACACACACAGCACACACACAGAGGCTTTCACTTTCACACAAACCAAAAGGCTTCATTTCCTGCCCGTTAGCCACTCCCACCCCCGAAATCTCACCACGGCAACCCATCCGAGGGCCGGCACACTCTCGCTCACAGCAGAGAGATGGTTGAACAGTGGAGAGGTGCGATTATCCTCACGGAAGGACTGCACCTGTGCAATCACTTTGGAGACCGGCTTCAGGAGATCCTGCATAGCTCCCTACAAAGAAAACAAAAAACAAAAAAACACACAACTTAAACACACTCTTCTCTGGAGACTTTGGTCTACAAATCAAAACAAATAAGGGTTGGTGGTTTTCTTGTACCAAGTGCAATATGATGATATAGGCTATAGTGAGAACAGGATGTTTCATACTATGTTCTTCTATTAAATGACTTGTGCCACACATTCCTATGTAAAACAATATTTTGCATCATTTGGACAATATTTTGCACTCTTCCACAAAGAAGATGCAGAAAGGGTTTGCTGACTTTTTTAAACTGATATTTTTGTACAATTTATACCTATATTCCTACTCATTAACAATATACAGTCACATAAAAAATTAAGCCCATCAAAAGTCATCAAAAACAATGATTATGCAATCAAGTACAAACTCCTGTGTGTATCATGTGACTAAGACAGAAAAGAAATCATGGAATGCCTAAAAGCAGTGTTTTAGTCATCGCAATGTCATAGATATTGATGTAAGAACCAAAGTGATTTTGGCTATTATCAAGAAAACCATGGAAAATGGATAGATATCAGCTCTGAAATTAAATTCTTATGAGTTATATTTTGTTATTTTTATATTTGTCCAGACAAATGTACCTTTAGTTGTACCAGGCATTAAAATGAAGAAATTGAAGAAAACATAGGGTGGTCGAATATTTTTTTCCACAACCATATTTATTTAGTGGATTCTGTTCACATTTTAAAGATTAAGTTATTTGCTTAATTAAAAGTATCAGTCAATCAATTTTTATTTATATAGCACCAAATCATAAGTTATCTCATGACACTTTACATATAGCGCTGGTGGAAACTAGACTCTCAATTTACAATTTACAGAATCCAACAGAATCCTCCAGTGTCAAAAAAATTGTTCCAGATAAAGACAAAATATAAACAAGTACCAATCACATAAAGTGATAAAATAACTAGAAATGACAGGGGGCGTGAATTAACAGCTGTAAGATGTCACAACAGTAAAAGTGTACAGAGGAGTAGAGGGTGTGGAGGGTTGTACAAGAATGGCGATCAAGACAAACTGCAAATTAATGTTCAGTCAATGTAGTGTTTAGTGACAGATAATAAACTGATTGTGGAATTACTGAGTGTCAAACTCACGTCAGAGGGCTTCTGAGAGGAGGAGGCCATAATGAGGAGTTGTCGCTCAGCAGAGAAAGCTTGCTTCATCATCTCTGCCTAGAAAATGAAAAATTACCAATGTCACTAAAATAAGATATTGAACCAGTCTTTTCCATTTTGTTTGAATAAAAATGTTACCTACATGTTTTTGGACATCCCCTCCTATCTTCTGGCTGAGCTCCACGTATGACTTGACAGAACTATTCACAATCTCATCAAAAGCCTCGACGTACTCTGATTGAACTACCAAGAAATAAAAGAAGCACATTACAATTTGAGGGATTATACTATTCCCCACCCATTGCTAGGCAACAGCAAACATTTCTAAAGGGTGGTAAGTGGGAAGAATGTCAAAAGAGCAAGAAAAAGCGATTACCCAAATGTTTACAGATCACTGAATGTTGGCTCAAAAACCAAATCATACTTGTACAGCAACAGCACCGGCTTATTGTAACAGTTTGCAAAAGAATGCATTCAGTTTTATTGATGCAAAAAAGATGTAAATGTGTTGCATTTATTGACAGGTAGAAGGTTAGGGAATAAAATGGGATTATGAGATTTCTTGTCATTATTCAATAAATAGTTGTGGCAGCTGTGATGTCATAACTCCAGCTTTGATACCTATATTATCTGACAAATACTCCAGACTGTTTCTTTCAT
This sequence comes from Fowleria isostigma, assembly GCA_029814645.1. Taxonomy (NCBI): domain Eukaryota; kingdom Metazoa; phylum Chordata; class Actinopteri; order Kurtiformes; family Apogonidae; genus Fowleria; species Fowleria isostigma. The sequence goes on from JAPTGZ010000003.1 coordinate 29,555,697, forward strand.
AAGCCGTGTTTTCAGAACAGAATAAATGGAGCAGTCAGACCTGTACAGTGGGTTTGACAGAGGAATAGTAAACTGTTGACAAAGACAACAACTTCAACAGCATGTAAGCGTCATCTCAATAATTTCTCTGTGGTTTGAATAGAAATGGCCATTCTGCACATGTATGTCCATAGGCGATGCGACACGTTCCCATGAGGGCCAGAAAAACGGCTGCAGCAAAACAAAAGGGGTCTGTGGTCGATACAACAAAACTAATCATAGAAGACGTCTCTGCTGCCAAGACTGCTGCTCAACGAGACAGAGGAAACGCAAAGACTGTTCCACTAACAGAATGTGGGTCATCTGGTCAAATTAACTTTTTCAATAAAGCTGGAAAAACTCTTGTGTTACACATCTGACTGAATAGATGTTCACAGCAGATAGAGTAGAGATCAAGACTAAATTGTTACATGGGTCCAAAATAAACCAATTGAATCAGATGACCGTTTACATGTCCCAAAGCATTTCATAGGAATAAGAATTTCTGACATGTCCAGCCTTTTGAAGAATACTGTCCATCTGCAGCTAGCCTATAATCGTCTATTTGGACAATATCTGACTCTTACCTGCACCAGCAGAACCTCCACCTCCACTAGGGCCTGACATGGCCTCCAGGCGGCCCACCGCCACCTCCAGCCGCTGCACAAGACCTGCCAACTCCGCCATACCTGTGAGGAAAAGAAGGCAAATTAAATGTATAAACAAGGGGCAAAGAACTTTATACATCTCCTTAATGCTGTTTAGAATATCTACAGCAGCCACAGGCCAATTAAATCCTTTACTGCACTAAAAGCCTCATAGATTGTACCGATTACTGTGACAGTTGGTAATTATAATGCACACATTTTTCCAACCATGACATAGTTCCCAGTAGGGCTGCCACAGGTAGTCGGCTAAAAGAAACTGATTAAGAGAATATACATGTCCAACTACTAGTGCATCTAATAGGCAGGAAAAAATGTCGTGCAATTTAGAAAACATCTGCGCAGGTTTACATTTTATTATTTAACTTCTGGTAATTTATAAAACCTTTTTGGATTTATTAATGAATAAATAAATTAAGATTCTACATTACACTGGCATGAGTAAAATGGCATTTTACAATATTTTCTGAAATTTTAATGACTTTTTTTTACTTGATTAGTTGTGAAATAAGTAAAATTCATAAATTGCATAACAATTGACATAATTGCAACCATACAAGTTTAAGCAGTGAAACTTGGGGTGGGAGTAAATAAGTTTGACCTCTTGTCGCTCCCTTTTGGGCTACTAGGGTTGTATATTAATAGTGAATTTATGTATATCGTGTACATATCCATTCATGTTTTGAACCTGCTTTATCCTCACTAGGGTCACGGCAGTCGCATGGAGCCTATCCCAGCTACTTAAGGGTAAAATTGTGTACATATATGTATGGTATATTGTTTTCTCTTTGTGCCTGTAATCTCTTTGTTTTATTGGTGTTATTATTATTATTATTATTATTATTATTATTATTATTATTATTATTATTATTATTATGTACATTTGTGTTCTGTATGTTCTGTTCTGAGTTAGCTTGGTGTACAAATGAGGGTTTACAACCAATTTCTCTATGTATATTTCTCAATGCATATTTATGTAAATTTCTCTTATTTTGTGTTTACAACAAATACATACAAACACACACACACACACAATGAAATTATATAATCGGTGTTGTACATGAAGTGGAGCGCACAAGCTCAAAATAAACCAAAAAATAAGTCAATAAAATTTATAAACTCTGAAGATAAATTTTGTGTCTATTTGATATGTGTTTTCCACATACTTCTCACATTTGAGGAAATGTCTGGAGAATACTGGCTGTTCTTATTCACAGGAGGCAGTTCGTAATTGGAGAATTAATTACACTTGGGACAAGAGGTGAAGGCAATTCTTGCAAATGCCAATTAGCTTGTTTAGTCGGATGAAAAATAACCGAGTTGACTGTGATGCATGTCAGACAAAAGGTCTCTGCTCATGTCAAACCATCATTTGCCTAAATTAATCACACCAAGGGGGAAGACAGAGTCACACTTGGAAGCTCAGATTCAGCCCAAAACAACCACACCAGTGGCCTTCGTCTAGTCCCAACTGAACTAAAAGAGGAACACAATCTAACTCCATTTCAATCCATCGATCAATGTATGCTAAATAGGGGTGTAATGGTACACTCATTTGAATCGAATCAATTCGGTATGGGGTCTTCGGTTCAGTTCAGAAATGTACCAAACAATTACACATAGCTTATGTGATGAACACAAACACTCCGTAAACAGGGCAACAGCGCAGGGTTTTGCAGCGGTGAATTCTCAGCACGACGCACAGAAGCTGGGTTGGACATTCAAAGCATGTTAACTTTCATTTTCTGTATGTTGCAGCTTTGTGGCACAAGAGTCCACAAGTTCCCTTACAGAAAAAGTACTTTGTTTTTTAACTCAACGCAAAATTCAGTGGACTTGTTCCTCTCTTCCTTCACTGTGTCTCTGTTATGGCACGAGGTCACCTTCACTTCTGGGAATACTGTGAAGACCACGCCATAAATTACAGTGTTTGCCATAAACGAAAAATGACCATTCACAAATACATAACGTGGGGTACTTAACGCACAAATGACTGAGCAATTTTTTGTACAAATGTCTTGTGTCCCACAGGTAGTTATGGAGTGCACCCCCCCCATACCCCTCCCTCACCTTCATTGGTTTCCTTCATTGTACTGAAAACATACCAAAAATGAACCGAACTAAGACCCCTGTACCCAAAACATACCGAACCAAATTTTTTTTCACACCATTACACCCCTAATGCTAAAGTTTTAACTAAAGTGTACCTGTAGACAGTTGTGCTTTACATTCCATGATGCAATAGAGAACAGAATGTACTACCCAGAAGATTAAACCCTCATAAATGCGTATTAATCCACAATAAAAGCAGGACTTTTTTTTTTTCCCCCCTTTGTGCACTTTTTATTCTATGAGGTATGTTGCAAAAGGGGAAATGCTTCAAGCTTACATTCACACTGGATTTGAGTGTACACATGGACTATACCTAGCTGTGAATTCCACCTTAAAAGTGGTTAAGTAACAAATTGAAGAGCAGGTCAGGACTTGTCAAGTAAAGGAATGCAGATGAACACAGGCAGGCTGCAGACATGCCCTGCTGTGTCAATAGAAGATGTTTGCCAGTTAAAGAGAAGCACCTGAGGTCCAGCCAATGAAGCATTTTTAAAGAGCAACAACACTATAGGTGACTGTCACTCCGATAAACATCAACAACAGGAAATCTGTCCCACAATGCACGCCGATACTTTAAATCTATCCCTCCAAGTACATGATTAACTAACTTTAATCCAAGTCTGGCATAATCTTACACTTAACATACTACTCACGCGTCACGGCCTTAATGAGACGGGCTACGTTACATAAGATGACGGTAACCTGATGCTGCGTCCTTCTGTGCAGCTGAGAGTGGCTTACACCTGTCTGATGGTGAATGAGACTTTCAAACCACTCTCACTAATGAGTCCACACAGGAGATCAATCTGCCGCTACCATCTCACTTTCACTACAGAGGTGCTACACACAATCTTTAGATATCCAGTGACTGAGAAACTTCTTTAAATGTTTGGGTGTTAGAACTGGAACGAATGTATACTTTACTTGTTATACTGAGAGAAAAAGAGATAATCCAAGTGGCAAAAATGTATATAGCACCAAAATTGTCGTTAATCTGATAGCTTGATTTTAAGGTAAGTTTTTTGTTTGTACCGTGTTATTCTAGTCATGTTACCAAAGAGAACTGTATATATATGCACTGTTTAAGTAGTTAAAAGAATATTCTGCTGCATTTGATAAGTCATTAACCTTTAGAGATGTATTTAAGTCATGCCAGATGTTGAATATTTTGTTTTCCATCTCTAATCTGTATTCATTTCCTGCTTTATATCAGTGTGTGTGATCTTATTCTTACCATTGTTGCATTTGAGAAACAAATCTGACCTGACTGTGTTTCAGGAAACAGCAAAGGGAATTTCTCACAATTACTTAATTACAAGATAGCATGGTTAAGTAGGTCAATGACTAATAAAAGTTAGTAATTAAAGATCAGTATTAGCCCTGTGTCATAATATGACCCAAACCTCCTATGGCCCACAATGACATTACTGACTGTTGTTTAGTGATACCTGAGGGCAGGGCGAGGCAGGTTACATATGCTTTGTCACAAATAGGTCACTGTATCAGTGACAAAACTTTACTACGAACTGAAAAAGTTTACTGGAGATGCTGCTATTCAAGAGTATTTGAGCTGAATAATTTCCATTCATCTGTATAAAAGCAGAAATGTCATATTACCATCCTTCTTTCCACTGTTTGACCACCATTCTCTTAATTTACTACTTGTGCCTCCCTTAGAAGAGCATGAGTGGAGAATTTACACCACAAATCATTTTCTCTAGATTCAAGCAACTACAGTTTGAGCAGCATCTGCTGATGTAAACATCATGCATTTAACTGCAAAGCCAAAATCCACAGCACAACACTGTGCTCTTGATGAGGCGTATGAGTCTGTTAGGAACCCCGAGCTATGTTAGCAGCTTAAAATGAACAAAAAATATCACCTACAAATCATTACCATAAAAGCTGCTGCCAACTTATAACACACAATGATCTGTTATAAGAACAGCAGCTTTATTACCAAACTTCAACTTCCTTTTTGGGGCCTTACTCAATACTCATTGAGTGAATTAATTTCTCTGTGAAGCTCTCAGATGAAATTAGATTATAACAGGACCCTTACTACCCTTGACCTAGATGCCTCCATGTTCAGAGCTGCAGCAGCATTTATTTTTTACCTGCAGGGACCAGAGTTCAGCTCTTACGTTTCCTGGTCTCGGCTGAGGCGTGACTCATGAAGAACAGAGGAAGGGAGTGGCCCTTCAAGGTGTACAAAAGGAGTAAGGTACACCAAAAAACACAGGCCTCTGAATACAGTCTTACATCACTTTAGTATTCCTCAAAGTGCACTGGTGCTATTGTGTGGTAAGAGTAACCACATATGGATTTAGCCAAATGCTGACCACCGGGGAAACTCCAGTGTCAAGACAGAAAGAACAACTTTCCAGAGACTGTGGGGCAAAATTAGCTATGACTCAGCCAGGGAAATAAGCTTCCCAGAATATTTTCCTTGATAACAAAGTGTAGACTGGTTCTCCACAGACAACCTTATTAGGATTGAGTTTTTTGGGTGGAATAAATGTGACTATTTAAAATTAAACAGATTAATGGTGTGTATGATGTAATCCAGTGTTTCACAAATGCAGGGTATGTGTAGATGAAACCCAGAGGGGTACTTAAAATTTAAAAAAATACATATATTAAATAAGTCATGTTATCAAATACAAAAATAAATGAGAATTAATGCTGAAATATAAAACACAAATACATTCATATGATAAAACTGACACTCCTAACCTTATTTCATTTCAATATTTATTTATTTTTTATTTTATTGTCTGCCTTTGGTAACATTTTAAGAACACTTCCATTTTATATTATTCAATATGAGTCAGTTAGAGTAATTAAGTAATAGTCTTGTTGATGAAAGGTTTATTTATTCATTAATGACCATCCAATTTATTTTTCTTATCAATGAAAGAGGGCACTTTTCAGTTTATGTTTTGCATACAAAATTTGCTTATACAGATTTGTTATTTTAATATAATACAGTCGAATGCTGTTTGTTTACACGATTTTGAAAATAAAAACAAACACCTTTGGCACAGGAACAAATTTTGCCAATTTTTTTCGACAGTTGGGGGGTACTTTGCTAAAAAATATAGAGTATTACCGGGGCTACTGTGTCAAAAGTTTGAGAACCACGAATGTAATCAATGCCACAAGACAAAACCTGAGTGGATTTAACTGAGGAAAAACACACCAGAAAAACAACTGGGTGTATATACTGTTGCAGAAACAAAACTGTGTTGATCAACTGCAAATCTCTTGACAATGTAGAGATGCCTGCATTCACTTTGACGCAGATTTTGCTCGTTACTTTCAGTCATACTTTTGTGGACATTTGGTTCCAGTGTTCCGCATCCTGCACCATCACATTGCAGAACACAGAAGTAGGTTAGGCCCGTCAACGACAGACACTGGACATCTTTTACATCTATTTGCATGAGGCTTAACAAATCACACCATCCCTTCACTGACTGAAAAGTAAGCCAGGGTAATGGCACTGATCTCCAACCTTTCTCCTGTAACTTCGGTGGGCTCTGGGCTCCGACAAATCAAGCTCAAAGCCGCCGACGTTAATGCGATCACCGGGGCCGGGGCTGTCAACTGCCGGGGGGGGGATGCTAGCGCGGCTAAAGCTAGCAACAGTAGCCGGCAGCGGTTGGAGTAAATGCAAATTTCTCACACAAAAAGAGTCACTACGTTTTATATAGCTTTGGAGAAAGAGAAAGGTTTGGACAAGGAATTCTGTCAGATGTAATCTTCTAACTGTTGGGGTCCTTTTTTTTTTTTTTTTTTCCCCTCGAGCCAACTCTACAGAATCACTCTATGTGGTATGTGCATAATTAGCCATAACAAGCTAGCAAACAGAACCAAATAATCAGAAAACTGTCACTCAGAGACGGACTTAACTGTGTTGTAATACACTTCTAAGTCTGTTTCTCCTCCCTGTCGGTGAGTGTCTGCTGTCTGTTTCGGCATTTCCTGATTTTTTTTTCCTTCCTCACACCCCTCCCTAAGCGTTAGCTAATGTTGCACTCGTCTGCAGAAAAAAAACCATGAAGTTCCTACATTTCCAACGAGCCTGTATCTTCTTAAAAACGTGGTTAAATATAAAGAAAGCTGGAGATAAATACAAGTCTGTAGCTCTAAACAGCCATTCTCAGATTTTGCTGCTAACACGGTAGCATCCTTGCTAGCCGGTGGGTTAGCACCGTCCACCCCGATTTCAATTAATAATTTCTGATTCGATGCAGTGTTTTTTCCCCCGCGTTGTTTTACATGTTCCGTCGATGCGATTAAACGCCGCACAAACCGCACAAGGAGCTAAACCCACGCTTCTTACCTGCTAAACTGGTCAAGCAGTGATTGAGTCCTTTATTTCGCTGTCAGTGTTCCGTGTGAGTGTGCACACTTGCGGACCAGCGGACTGGGCTTCGTCTCTTTCTTCCTGTATGTCGGTGAATTTACCCAGCTGTCACCGCGCCGCGTTTCCGCCCTTGTTCGCGAATCTAATTCCTTTCCCATATAAGGAGTGTGAGAGGCAGAGGGCAGCAAAATAAGAAAAAAGGATGAAACTGTTTTCCTTCCTCTCAGGGCATATCTGTAAACCATGCACCAGAGATAAGGCATTTTTTGCACTTGTTTCCCGCAAAATACACGCCGTTCGATTTAATTAAAACAAAAATGCATCATGGTGTGTTCTGTTTAGATGAGTCATGCTTGAACATGCATACTGAACTCTTCTAGTCTTTGTGTGAATACCTGTATTATTTATGCTGCAGTTTCAGCTGCATCTTTTCTCCATGAACGTGATCTTCAAAAGTACTGACTAGACAGATTATTGCTGCTTATGAATTCGTTGTTACTTTTATTATACTGAACAAATGCTTTGACTTTGGAAAGGGCTTACAAAATACTTTTTTTAATTTTTTTTTTTTTTTTGCATTTGTATTTTGGAGCTTGTGCACGCCATGTACGATACTTATAAACATTTCATTATATGTTCACAGATAGAAATTGTTGCAAACACTATATACATAAACAATAGGCATAAAGAAATATAAAGAAATGTACATAGACATTGGTTGTCAACACTGTGTATACAATATACATAATACATACACGGCATGTGTATGTCAAATAAAGTAGCTATAAACATGCATCAAAATTAACACACACGTAGCACAAAGTACAGGACACAAATGCACCCAATCAAGAGAATTTAATAATTAAACATAACAGGTTATAGGCACCAAAAGAGTAATTTAATTAAAATATATATATAATAAATGGTGTCAATAAATAAAGTAAAGAGTAAATGAAAATCAAACAACAAAATACATACAAGAAGTTGAAGAAAAGAAAAAAATAAGAAAAATATGAAGAAAAACTAAGAAAATTATAACTGCAAGCAGTTATGAATGGGGACAAGCCCCCACACCACTCGGCTCCCCAAGCCCGATGGAGCCTACTGAAGTCGGCCCTGAAGGATGATGGGGGCTCTGTGTATGTATGTGTGGGTCTATGTTGAATGTGAATTGCTGGTATCCCATGACAACGTAAACGGAACCATTCACTTTGAATGTTTGCTGGACATCTCATCACCATGGTAACAGCTGATGACATCACACACTCTAAAGAATGAGATTTTGACAGTGGGAAACTTTTTATGAGAAACCCGTTAATGCTAGGTGAAAACCAATGTGATCGTGAGCAGCGAAAAAAGACCTGAAGAAAACACACTGTATTTTTTGCTCATACTGTGGAAAATGACTGAGCTACAGCAGTGCACAGTAAGTCAGTTCATATGGTGTTTATCGCATTTGTATGCAAAAAACACACATGCTATAATAACGTGTCACACAGATAATTTTTGCTCCAATCCACACATTTGTGTCTTGACAGAATAATTTTAGGATCAGTCGTGTGGAGATGGTAGCCACTTGAAATATTACCATGTTCTCAGCGCCCCCTATGGGCCAAAATTTGGCAAACTCAGTACACCACCACGGGTTCTCACCAAGCCAGGCTAAAAATATACAAAATGTAAATACTAGTAGAAATGTATTGAAATCAAATCAGTGACATTGTGGTGAGTTAAGGTAAATACGTTGGAGCTGATGGTGTAAATACAGAAGAGACGGGGAGGACACACATTACAATAAATACTTTAATTCTTCAGAAGCCCGTTCTCTGGGACCTTTCTTACCAAGACTGTATTCTCCATTCTTAATATTGAGAAATGGCCGGTGTAGGACTTGTCTTTTGTCCCGGTAGCTCATTGTAGTAGACGCTCATGGTGGATCCAGGAACCCCTAGTCTAGGGAGAGGGGGAGGGGATACCATACTCTGCAGCAGTGTCCTGCATGTTTTAGATATTTCCCTCTTCCAGCACACCTGGTTCATTTAATGATCAGTTCATCACCAAGCTCTGCAGAAGCCTGATAACGATGTCATGGCTTTCAGGTGTGCTGGAAGAGGGAAGTATCTGAAACATGCAGGATACTGGTATTCGAGGACCATATTTGAGAACAACTGCTCTACAGTATTTAGAATGCGATTGAAGTGCCAGTTTTGGCCACAAAGCTACATACGACTCCTTTAAGGATCTGTACATGTTCAATAAAGTAACTAAAAGACTATGCTTCATGTCTTCATTCAGTTTAGTGTGCTCTGCCTGATTAAGCAATAAGGTAGGCACACACCAGGGGGGGG
>JAPTGZ010000003.1:29582940-29604397 GCA_029814645.1 Fowleria isostigma
CCGGCATTGGCCACTGGCCGGTAGTCCTTGGCTTTGTTGACCGACAGCGTGGCCTGCGTCGAGTTTGTGGCTCCATCTGAATCTGTTACCGTCAAACTAGTAAAGAAAGAGGATATAATGAGACATTTCAATAGGTCAAATGCATAGACTGAACAGAAAGCACTCAGCAAAATGTAATGTGTGGCCGACGGCTGATGGTGGTCCGCGTGACTCCATTCTTTTAAAGTCACCAGTGGCTGGTTTTAAAACTTAAGGCACGTCTCCTATGTCAACAACTAATCAGCCTGTAGCAATGTCCAACGGTTAGTACTTTTCTGCTTATTAGAGGTGACACCAAGTCCTCTACACCACAGAACGGCTCCAGGAATAGATGGGTGAAACTGACAAAAGAGGGGAGGTCTCCTGTCTCAAGTTTGTGCCATAAATTTGCATAAACCCATTAGGTATTCTGGTGAAGCACCAGAAACAGCGCAAAAGCCTCATTTTTTTCAGTTTTGCTGCAGTTTCATCAATATGTAAAATGTAACTATGGCAAGTCACTCAATACTCTCATTCATATTTTAGATTTTGGTACAAATTATATCTATAAAAAACAAACAAAACAAAAAAAAACAGTGAAAAGCTGGCCTAACATGCTCAGGTTTCAACATTTCTCATGAAACTTTGGTATAAATTGGCCTAAATAACAGTCTTTCTTTCTAATTTTTTATGTTTGTTCAAAACCAGAGTAAACACCATAAAATCCATTTTCAGATGGTCTATGTGGTGAGGTCCGCCTGTACCTGAATGTGTAGTTTCCAGGCACCAGGCTGGTGAGCGTGAGGACCGGAGTATCAGCAGACACCTTCTCCTCCCTTAGGGGACCTTTGACCTCTTCCCAGTGCCATGCCACAACCTTATCGTCATCAGTACTCTCTAGAAAAGACCATAACAGGTGCACTTAAAGCAATGCTTTACTTACAAGCTGTGTGCATAGACATGTACTTTTATCATTTATATAATGTTTCTGAGTTATGATGTTACATGTTGTGACCTGAAGGAAGTATCAAATTCATCTTGAAAAAGCAATTGTGACTCTTGAAAAAACAAAGAATGCATTCCAGTTTTCATGGTACAGAAAACCTAATACAATTCTCTAATGTACCTGCTTTCCTTAATTTTATAATAAATGATTTACATAAATCGAAGTGACACTTGAAAGTCAGTGTGTGACATTTGCAATTAAGCTTCTGGGAAGTCCCATTTTACAAGACGTGGATTTATTGTATGGAACATTCTAGCTATGTATGTTATATATGAACTGTTTTACAAATGAAGAAAGAAAAAAAAAAGAAAAGAAAGCAATGTTGCAGTACTGTTGCATCTCCCCTATGGCTACTAACAACTCAAGTAAGACCAGATGAGTCAACCTTTATGCCCCATCAAAATATATTCAACAAAAGTCATGTTATCAAGTGATAAATATGGCTGTTTGTAAATATGTGGGTCTTTGTGTGGGAGACTCACGGCTGCCGTCTATCACCGTAGAGCTGGTTGGCAAGGAGATCTCTTGGAACTTTGGAGAAACTACCGCAACAGGAGGCTTGTTTACCCGCGGCTCTGTCAGGTGGAAAACAACATATCAACTTGTTTACTGAATTGTCTAAGACTTGTCTTTTACTAGTACAGAATAATAAAGTGAGCAGTTTCCTTGGGAAAAGGCAGAAACGATGTTTGTGGGAGGCTTGTCCTCCACTAGTACAATGTGTTTTTGTGCAGCGGGCAATGTCATTTATCTTTAAACAGAATAACAAAATAACAGAAACACATTACTATATGAAATTACGAATATAAATGTGTGTCAGATGCATTTATTTGACCGTTCCTCAGGGTAAAAGGTAGACTGCTGTTATACAAAATCAATTATCCTTGATACTCAGGGCTATGGACTAGTATGAGAGAAAACACTTTTAACCTTTGCCAATGTTTTTGTGTGTTACTATGTACCATTTCAAATTTTTTTACTCTGTTATAAAGGTTTATGACACATTCCAAAAAAACCCCCAAAAAACTCTGAAGCTGACCAGTTGCATTTGCTTTGCTTTACAAACTACAAAGCTATATTGATGTGATCCAATCCGAAAACCTAATTATTTTGACTAAAGCTGCACAAGTAATGGAAACATAATAGTATGTCAACCTGAGCAATTAAATAATCACCAATAGATGCAATTTAATTAAATTATGTGCAGTCTTGCTACATTTACAATAAAGAAATTACCAGTCTCATTTAAGAAATATCAACCACGCTTGTTAAGTGGTGAAACTGGAGGTGGGAAGTAAATAAGCTCTGCTTCTTCTCACTCCCTTTCGGGTTTTTGTTCTTCAGGGGTGGTATACTAGTGGGGACTTGTGTTGTAGAATGATGTGTTATACTTACTGTGTACACATAATGTTCTGTAATATAATTGCTATGTCTATGTCCACTTGCAATGGATACTTGTCTGTGTATGCTCCTTGTGTATATTCTACATGCATAGTTTCTATGTATTTCTACATGTATAGTTTCATATAAAACTATTCACTTTGTATAGTTTTATATGAATGTTCTACAAGTCTGCGTTTTCTTTTTTTGGTACGTATGCTGTCATATGAACATTCTTCATGTATAGTTCTGGATGTCTAATTCTATATGTAGATTCTTCATGTATGGTTCTGTGTCTGCATGTGCATACAGCATTCTCATTTCTTTTTTTTTTTTCCTTTTTTTACCAATCCCCATGTATATGTAATTACACTGTACATGGAGTGCATAAGCTCAAAATAAACTAAACTAAACTAAACTAAAAAAGTGTGTGTGTGGTCACGTGACTATCGAGTGTATAGACCAGGTAAAATGGATACCATCAAGCTAAATATATAAACATACAGTACAGTGACAGTTTGGATTCAGTGACACTGATCTTGAATAAGAAACACAATGCTAATATTTGTGCAAGCTCAAATTGCAATTCTGACATAGAGACTGCATTTTTACCATTAAAATTTAGTTTTTGTCCAACACTCTTTACATCATCTGTATAATTTTTCTCATGTTACATTTTTAACATAATGTTCATTTTCTTGGGCCTTTTACATTGTTTTCATTTTATGTCTCAAATAATTTTCTTGTTGTTACTTCTCTTCCATATACCATCTCACTGTACAATAAACTCATCTGATGTCAAACCTGGTCATAATCACAATGATATCTCCACTATGCACTTTACTGTACATATTACCCGGCAATTACATTTTCAACCTACTTTGCACATACAGTTTTGCTGCTGCACCTCACTTTAAAAAGCCTTTATAACACTCTTGTTGATATGCTTATAATTTATTATTCATTCATTCATTTTCTGAACCTGCTTTATCCTCACTAGGATTGCAGGCTATGTACAGAGGAATGACCTTCTTATTTATATTTATATTCATATTTTGCTCTTACTGTATATATTGTACATATTGTATTGTATTCTATTCTATTCTACTCTATTGTTGTTTTCCTGTCATGCTGTTACTGTTACAACCCAGTTTCCCAGTTTGGGATTAATAAAGTACTTCAATTCTTATTTTATTCTTAAAATCATGTTCATCTTCTTATTCCAAATTTTTTTGACATTTTACCATTTTACATGTTGTACCTTTTATTTAATTTTCATCTACAGTAGTACGATAATCTAATAATAATAATTATTAGAATCATTTATCTATCTATTATTATCTAATCTATAATCATTTAATTAGTACTTATTTCTCTCGATTGGGTACATTTGTGTTCTGTATGTTGTGTTAAAATTAGTTTTGGTGTACTAATGCATGTGTACAGCTCATTTCTTTGACATAATTGCAACCATACAAGTTTAAGTAGTGAAACTGGGGATGGGAGAAAATACGTTTTACTTCTTCTCACTCCCTTTCAGGTTTTTAGGTTGTATTTTAATAGTGAATTGCTGTATATAGTCAGGTATTATATATATTGTGTACATATAATGTTTACAACCAATGTCTCTATTTCACAATGCACTTTGTGTAAATTCTCTATATAATGTTTACAACAAATTCTTTATGTATATCTGTGTACATATGATGAAATGTTTATAATGAGTACTGTACATAGAGTACACAAGCTCGAAATAACCAATAAACACATTTGTTGTATTTCTTACTTCTCTTCATCTCACAGAGATTGTATAAAGTTAACATTTAAAGACACTTCTATTGTTAATGTATTTTTCTCTGCCAGTTTTCAATCCAATACAAAACAGTTGTGACTCATTTTAGACCCTGAACCCATGTTTGGTAAAGGCAGCTTTATGAGAACAGATGTATCAGTCTGGCTTAGTCATGTAGCATGCATAAATATGAAAATAATTTTAAAAACATTACAATAAAGAATGAAATAAAACTCAAAAAGGGAACAACAAATCAACAAGAAACAGGAAAAAAGAAAGTACAAACTACGTAAGCGAGTTAAAAAGGTTCTTCTTCCATATAAACTCACTCCTGCAAATGACACTTATAAAAATCTAAACACATGCTATACATGTGGATAGATGTTATTATTCCCTAAATATTCAGCTGTACCTGGTTTGACAGTGACGTTGACGTAACCCTCTCCATGGGCTCCCTCCCCATCCACTGTCACTTCAAACTCATATAGACCGACAGTCAGCTGAAAGACACAGAGAGGAAACATGGAGAAATGTAACATGGAGAAACATGGTCATGTAAAAAAGTAGTGCTCCTTTTGAAACAGGCTGTTTTTAGAGAAATACATCTCCAGCAGCATGCATTATTTTTAGTATGGTAGACTGTAAATGTGTCATTTCTGATCCACACCTGGCTTAGTTTAAGCGTCTTGCTGTGCTTCCCTTCCATCTCCCCTCCGTAATCTTTGGGATGAGTTATCAGACGCCAGTCAAATGCATAGTTTGTCCCTGTAAAGAAAGAAAAGTGGATTTAAAGAAAACTGTGCGTTTTGGGATCACTGGAGCATGTAGAAGAGGGATCACGGGATTAACAAAGTTATTCCTCATCTCAACAGAATAATCTTTTTTTTTTTTTTGGTCTGGATTTGAAATCTTTGGCAAGTGCTCATGATGTAGAGTGAGCCAAACAGATTCTGCCTCATTCCTTCACTAGTAAACATGAACATACTGGTTTAATATTCCAGGTGATTTCAACAGACTGTGGTATTTTATCTAAAGGTTCCATGGTTTTACCTGGTGGGGGGGTTGGGACCACAAAGGCGTTGAGCTCTATGTCATTGCGGGGCAGCGTGACCTCCACACTCTCTCCTGCGGACACCACCAGCTCCTTCACTGTCACACATAAACAAAAGATCATACATGATGCCAAGAAAGCCGGTTGACATGGCAACCATGAGACAGGACCTGGCCAGAGATTGCTAAATGCATACAAAACACAATGGGATCGCTTAACACATGCAGCAATACCCTTGGATGAAATGAAAGGATAAATAAAACACAAAAGCCGCCTGCTTGTTCTTAATTATAATATACAGGGTTAGAATATTACAACGATCTAGACAAATAAAAGAGACAAAGAGCAACCAGTCACAAAGGAATTGTTAATTCTTAGAAATTCCCATAATGCAGCTCAACTGCTTAGAGTTGTTAGACTCATCATTCCAGGTTCATAACAAAGTAATTTAGAACAGCATCAAATGCAGTCAACTACTGGCCACTTGTGTAGCCTTTCCAATTATTTCTTGAGTTCTTTCGTCTACTTGTGAGACCTCCTCCTTTCCTTCTTCAGTCATAGGGCACTTGGCTTCAACAGGGACTTTTTTTACTTCCATTTTTGTTTCAAACCATTTTCTTATATTCAGTTTTAGTTTCCCTTTGGCTGACATTGGATTTACAGAATCCTAAATGTTTTGCCATTTTGCCATAGCTCTGTTTACACTATGTACCACTTTTTTTGGTAGTCTTTTTTATGAGGCAACTATTAAATTCTTGGCCAAGAGCCAGAATACTTGTCTATGCCATGACACCTGCCTTTATTTTCTGGGTGTTACCAATTCTATGAACAAATTCTAAGCCACATGCCCCAACTAATGTGGAATTCATCATTCAACACTCTCAAAACAAACTTTAAGCCTTAGGGGATATTTGGTACTTCCCATTTCTCTTACCTTTATAAGAGAATATAAGAAGAACTTGTAGAACATTACAGAATGAAGCTAAATGTTTTTTAAAGACTCAGTAGTAACATATGCCCCCTTTCCACCGCATTGTACCAGCTCGTCCCGGCCTGGCTCTGCTCTATTTGGGTTGGTACAGTTGCTTTTCTACTAATCACCTCAGTGTGACTGAGGTGTGCATGGTTAGAGGAGTCAAAACTGAAACATAAGTTTCAGTATTAGTAAACAGTAACAACAATGGATGACATGGAGCTTCTACTGTACTTGTTGCTCGGTCTGTGGCTTTTTGTCGCAGAAAAAATGAAACAAGAGAGTCAGAAATGGAGACAAGTGGTGACACAAAACATGGCTGAAAAGCAAAGTGAAAGTTATGAAAGCCAAAGTGGAAATACGAAGCTGAACACCAGTGGATAAGAGCAGATAGAGACGGCATCTGACAGTAACATAATGTAAATAGATGTTGCATTGAACAGTGCGGACTGAGCCATGAGTAAAATGATAGAGAATGATATAGAGGCTATGTGGAGAACTTCTCTGATATCACTCTTGAGGTGATATCAGTGATGTGTGGTGTTTACATTTTGCCTTGTGTACGTGTGACAACACTCCTTCTGACCAATCAGTGGCCAGCGGTGTAATCTCAGTACTGACTGAGCCCGGTTAAAACCACAGCGGAAGTGGTACAAAAAAAAAAAAGTACTTCTACGAGGTCCACAGTGGAAAAGCTCTAAAACTGTGTCAAGCCGAGTCGTGTTGGAAAGGTGCAGTGGAAAAGGAGTATTAGTTGCAAAACTTTTAAAACAAGACATCAACTTCAAGTGTGAAAGATATGGAAGGGATTTCTTTTTATAAACTGCTGCTGATCATTATACAGCTTGTTAGTGTTTGGTCTGTTTGAATAAATACAATATTGTTCGAAAAAGCAGGAGGTTTATTGATAACTGCAGCCACTATAATTATTTTTCAGCAATGCAATATTAATTACATTATTATGCTTCAGGGTGGAGCAACTGATCATGCAAGTTCTTCTTGTTTGCAGAAGCCCAGCAAGTCTCAGCACATTCCTATTGCTCACTCTCATTTGACTTCACACCCACAACACACGTGGCTTTCATCTGGGAAACATAACACCTGAGCAGTCTGCCATAAAATTTGTGAGCAAAGTACATCTTCATTTTCTGTCAGCTGAAAGCAACATCAAGGAAGAGGGGTGATGGAAACTAAAAGAATGAAGGAAGCTTAAAGGAGGGATATGGACCAAAATTAAAGAAAAAAAAAGAAGAATCCATGCACAATCCTTTTCTGGTGCTGTTACATTATGTATTAGCTCATAATTAATAAATGAAGATGTGATGAATTCCTGAAGGAGCTGAAAGCTGGAAGGGGCTGGCTATGTCACACCAACCACTACACTCTGTCCTTACCAGCCACTGTTGGAGTAGTGATGAGGGTAGTTGGAGTCGTCGTAGGTGTGCTGACATCACTGCTATTGGAAGACGCACCAGTATCAACGGCTTTGTCAACCGTTGAGTTTGGCTGTGACGGAGCTTCGACAGGGTCTGCACTCACATTGGTTAATGGGCTAAGGTTCCTCTGGGCTGTTTGAGGAAGTGCAAGTGTACTATGTGCAGCTGAAGTTGGATGAGCAGCTTCCATTTTTGGGTTTCCCTGTAGAGACAGTTACAAAATGTTTAAATGAACAAAGGTTACTTACAAATCTTTAGGTATATTATCTGAAATCATGTAATGCTCTGAAAAATTAATGAAATCTCCTTGAGAAGAGCAAAGTAGAAACATATATAAACCAGTTGGGTTACCGTGCTGGTAAGCTGTCCTGTTTGTGGTCTGTCATGTTGTGCATGACGAGCCCTTCTACGTCTTTGTGTATGGGGATTCTAAAAGTGAAGATAAGACACAACAATCAATCTCAGGATTCAGCTGACATTGTAATACAGTATAGATATATGCACAGCATACAGTTGTGCTCATTGATTTACATACTCCAGCAGAATTTGTGATTCGTTGGCCACCTTTCAGCAGTGTTGGATAATAATGCATTACTGTTACACCGTTACTGTAACGCTGTTACTTTTATCAGTAACTAATACTGTACTGCGTTACTCTTTAAATACAGTAACTCCATTACCATATGGTGCTTTTATCTATTACTAGCTAAATTAATCAATTTTGGTGTGCAAGGCATCTAGCCTGCTGAAAATGAAGACAAAGAAGAAGCAGTGCACTACTTCCTGTTTATAGTGGTGAATTGTGGGTGTGATGTTATTTATGAACATGCAATCATGGAAAATCAAAGCAAGAGCAAGACTAGTTTCTCAACGTGGAAATACGCTCACTATTTCACATCAGTCAAGCACAAAGAGAAGAACATTCTAGTCAAGTGTAACCTATATCTTAATGGATCAAAGCCCCTGTCTACTGCGACAACCAGCAACTCCAATTTATCAAAGCATCTCCAGAAACTACACGTACCCACGAAGCTAGCTGAGGCTAACCCAGTATCTGTGAACACATGGGAAATGACGCAAGCACCACCACTCAAACAAAAGTTATATTTGAACCGTACTGTTAGCCAGGGACAGATCAACAAATTCATTGCACATTTTACTGTTGACAACATGCAGTCAATTTCTACTGTGGAATCACCCACTTTCAGGAACTAACTGGTTTAATAACATGTCCAAGCAGCACATGGCAAATGGATGAAAAACGGATGGATGAAAAGTTTACAACTACCGGTACTTGGATAAGGAGTATTCACAAATGGAAACCAAGCTTAAGAATACCAATAGGTGCATTTTTAAGAATATTATTTTAAAAAAGTAACTAAAAAGTTACTTCTAACACATTACTTTTTGGTGTAAGTAATCAACAAAGTAACTGAGTTACTTTTTGAATGAAGTAACTAGTAACTGTAACTAGTATCTTTTTTCAGTAACTAGCACAACTGCTTTTCAGAGAATACAAACAGAATAGAATAAGGCTTTACTGTCGTTACACATGTTGCAAACAACAGAGCAATGAAATTCCTTACAGTACACCTCCAAGAAACATGAAGACATAACAATCACAAGGGGATACAGGATAGTGTACTGGCCATAATTATAGATGGAAAAGGTAAACACAATTAGGAGGAGATGGGAAAAAAAAAGATAAACAACTGCATATTGCATGAAAGATGCAACATATTATCATTTCGAAAAAACAACCCACCTCAACAGTTTAAGCAGTAACAATACACAATGATTCTGACAATACACTAGATATGTGGAAGGGACTGTGGATGGGGAATTTCCCACGTCACCACGCAAGGACTTTTTTTCGACTCATGGTTAGCGGTTGGGTGAAGCCATTTATTATCGAACAAATGTGTTTGCTCTTTTTAAATCATACTGACTACAGAAACTATCCAAATGACCCTGGCACAAAAATTGCATACACTAGTTCTTAATACTCTGTATTGGCACCACCCCTTTAACATCAATGACAGCTTCAAGTCTTTTGTGGTAGTTGTGGATGAGGCATTTTATTTTCTCATATGATAAAGCTTCCCATTCTTCTTGATAAAACACCTTCAGTTCTGTTAAGATTTTGGGTTTCTTAGCATGAACTACATGTTTGAGACCTCCCCAAAGTGGATCAATGATATTGAGGTCAAGAGACTGAGATGGACACTCCAGAACCTTCACTTTTTTCTGTTTTGACCAATGACAGGTTGACATGGCCTTGTGTTTTGGGTCACTGTCATGTTGGAACATCCAAGACCATTCCAATACGCATTCTGTCAGGGTATGTAAGCTTATGAGTACAACTGTATATGACCACCTTTAAGATAGCGGAAATATTCCAAAGTAATTTGAGGATTTTCTTTTGTTTTGATGTTTTGTTTGACAAGGTTTTACTGGGTTTAGTGTAGCTCAATCCAACTAAATCTGATCCAGATTGCAGATGTTTTCCTCTGTCAACCAATCAAATTTTTGGGGCATTTCTGGCAAAATGTAAATTACAATCATACTTTGACAGTGGTTCCAAGATTAGTGTCATCAATTCAGCATCTGATGTGAAATCAAATGTGAAATATTTTTACAATATTCTTTTCCTGTTCTAGTGATTAACAATAGCTGTAAAACATAATAATGACACAGTGACACTCACCTTAGATTTTTTGACTATTAAGTGTCATCACATCTTCATTTTCTTTATATTTTTGAGATTAGACTTGGCCTTGTTAACCTTTAACCACCACATTTTAATAAGTGCATACTTAAGAAGTTTGTGTCAAATATGAAGAAAATCAATCATGACTTTCCTGAGATCCTGAGTTTATAAGAATGAGTCAGACGACCTTAAAACCACGCTTTGTTGATGCACTTAAATCATGGCAGTCTGTTTCACTGCAGTATCTGTACCTTGGCGAGCAGCTGAAGGAGTCCAAGGGACTCTTGGTGAGGTTGGGGCAGGGAGGAGATGGGACAACCTCTCTTATGGGTGCAACTGAGAAGTACACAGCGTCCGCCAAGGCTCCACACGGCGCCACAGCTCGGCTTCAAGCAGCAGGACTCCCAACATGTCGCCCCTCCCCTCCCGTCGGCTAGAGGAAGCCAGCCCATACTGATGATGCTGCTCCAGTGGATCCCCAACACCCCACCTGTGACCCGACACAGATCTGCTGACACACCTGGATGGACCGAAAGGACGGAAAAAACAATGATCAATCAGCTTCTACTGACCTGGTGCAGAAACAGGTGAAACAAACAAGTGTATTTGTAACACTATAGGGTTTAAATAGCCCTGCACTCAAAAAGTGCAGTTTGACATGGCTCTCAAATTCATGTATACAAGAAGAAAAGTGTCTCTGTGGAAAATCTGAGTTTAAAGGATGACTCGACCAGCAGGTTACAAAACCTAAAAATAATGTATAAATCTGATGCCATCACTGATTGAACCTGAACTTTTAGAAAAGTCAGAGATGACTGGAGTCCACTTCGGTGGGCAATATAGCCCAGGTGATTAAATGCTATTTCATATAACGCAACAAATATATCCCATTACATGTTCTGTAAATTTCTACACAGTAATGGTTTAAAAATAATCATACAGTATTTTGCTTTTTTGTCTTAATTTTGAACACCCATAAAAAGATAACTGTGTTAACTTGAGTTGAAAACTAGACAGTCAAATTATCATTTTTCTAAAAATGTTTTCAAGTTTTACAGTTTTAGTCTACTACACAGTCCTGCTGTCCAAATCACATTATCTTGTGAACAGGATTCAAAAGGTCATGAAAACACAAGAATGAGGTGAAGCCAGATCCTGTGGCAGAAACAGTAGCTATTGCCCATTCTCAGTTTGACACATTTCTAACAACATGTTTTTACCGTCATCTCACACAACCCTGGTGAACACTTGCTAATTCAGACAATCAAACTTTATAAATGATTGTAGAGGAGAGGATGGCATTTTAATGTATCATTTTTGGAAAAAAAAAAAAAAAAGTTTTTTTTTTTTACCCAAATATTATTGTTATTCAAAGTAAATTACCATTATTATGCATATTGATTTTTCTTCCAAAGAACAGGAGAACTGCCAGTCAGGGGTGATAGGCTGGATAACAGCTGAAGGTTAAGGTCTGTCATCCATAGAGAATTTCTCATCAGAGTGTAATGTGGCCAGTAGTTTGATCAAAAGAATCTGCCCTGTGGCAGCATGGTGGATCTGCCACAGGGCAGCGCTTCCCAGGCTTTTCACCATTCCCCTGGTTTATATCAATCAGGCCATTGTTGGGCCCTCTTGGCATTGTCAAAGGGGCAAATTGAACCCAACTTTGAATTCCAGTTCCAACTAGTGAGACTTTTCACAGATTAGGCTTTGACTGAACATTTCTCAGAAAGGCTGACATGCAGTCGCAGTATGCGCCGTCAGCCAAGTCAGCAGCAGAGAGCGGAAGTGAAGCTTTTCCCTGACAAAACAAGACACTGATTAAAACCCAAAGCACAGTAAGCACTGTGCACAAAACTCCACCTTCTGAGCCAGGCCATATCAGAGTCATATCAGCAGTCTGCCAGTACAGTTGGCTGCCTCACTGTGTGTGTTCCTGTTTAAGGGTACTCTGTGTGCTCAAAGGATCCTTGTAAAACCTTTTGTATGTTCTATTCAATACATCGTTTACACAAGATGAGAAAGGTGAAATTGTAAAAAGGACGATAAGAGAAAAATCTGAAGTTAATGTCACACAGTACATAAATGAATGTCCACACAAAGATAGAGCCCAAACCAGCAGTGAATAATAGCCTGTGTCTGAGGAGTGCAGCTGAATCACTCCACAACTACAAAAAAACAGCAACTCCAATGAAAAAGCATGTAGCAACAATTGAGAATACGTTCAGCTTAGGTGTTAAAACATACTACTTCCTTTGTTATTTTTATCTCTCCTAACAGTGCTGTATTCACAAGAATCACCTGCAATCTCCTCTAAAATATACAATTAAAACTAAGGCAGTTACAGAAAGGGGGAAAAAAAAAATCAAAAAAGGTCAGCAGATACAATATGCGGTTATCAGAACACAGATACATGAATGGGTTTACATTCATAGCTGTAAATATAAAGAAGGCAATTACCAGGAAATGGCATAAAGAAGATCAACCAGTTATACAGAGTAACAATATGGGAAGACATACATTTATTCTGAGACCTCAAGTCCAAAAAAATGGACAAAATGGGCAAAATACACCTGATCACTAAGACAATATTAAATCCAATGAATAATGGCTGAGATGAATTAAACTGTAACAGCATTTTGTATTATTAATGATATTTGAGTTTAAAAAAAAAAAAAAAAAATCACTGAAAAATTAAGTTAATGGTTGTCTGTACTAGAGTTAATGACCTCATCACTAAAAAGGCCAAGAACTCTATAAAGTCTTGTTGCAGTTTGTTGCACACTCATGCTCTTCCCCACTGTAGAGGAGCATGGGTGTGTGTGTAATCACAATCTACATGTAAACAATCATAAGTCTCCAATTTCACGGTGCTTGTGTTTTGGTAATAGAATGGAATTATGGGTATAATGGCTTTGAGAATGTTGACACTCTGAAGTCACAGTTTCATATTCCGAGCTCAATTCTGACACCTCCTCCAACTTACTTGTGTATTATTCCAGAATATTTAGTAAAAATGACATGTCAAACCTCTATATTATTGTCTTTCAACTGAATATGTGGTATTTTTATTCATGTGACAAAAAGCGGTCTTAACCCATGAAGACCCAGCACTACTTTTGTGTCAGTTCCCAACTGAAATGTTCTCTATATTTAACCTATTTTAACCCATAAAGACCCAAACATCCACCATCTACCAAAATTATGTACTGATATTTACATGTACTGACTGTTTAATTCCTGTTAAGCCACTAATTCATGTAAATAATTGGTGTAAAATACAGTTACTCATCTTTTCATGGTCATCAGATATGACCCATTTGAGTTACCGTGGAAACACTGTCATCTTCTACAACATTGATTCACCAGTAAAACCCATGGAGTTCAATCAATGACAGTGGATGAACACGCTGCGTTTATGTTCAATTAATGATAGGTTTTGCTGAAAAAGTCACTTTTTCTTCAGTTTTCTGTTTTTGATAGAATAACCCACAATTTTACTCTTTTATTTATTAAACGTTTATGAACATCTACATGATTAATAATTAAATGTTGGAAAATATCAGATTTTTACAAAAAAATCCCCACAAAATACAGAAAATAATATTCCAAAAAATGGCGATAAACCACTTAAGGATGGTTAAACATAGAGAAAAAATTATTTGGGAAGTGCCACAAATGTCACACTGGATCCTTAAGGGTTAATTTTTTTTTTTTGTTTTTACTTCAATTTAGCAAAGTTTTTATTTTTATCTATTAAAAAACAAACTGAAGTGTAGATGAAGAATCAGTAAACCACGTTTGTTTTGTTGTCCCTTCAATGGATGTATTATATATGCAGTTACCCAATTACAAACCACCTACACACATAACGTTAGACTCTAACCCCTTTCAACAGTGCCACGAAACATTTTATCTTTTGTGAAGCAGTAAACACGACCCCTTTTGAACCTGTTGTTCTGTTAAGACTAATATCCTGCTCATGGCAAGGCCTTAAACGGCTATGCTGGCTTCAAAGAAAAAACTAAAAACAACCAAAAGCACAGTTCAACACAAAATCACAGACGGAGTTATATCTATAAACACCGATGCCATGGCGACACCGGAGCAAGGATGACTTTATGGGATGTCACTGTGATGCAAGTGTTTGAAACCAACGTCTTACCTCACACAAAAGCACTACAGTTTGTTTGAGAAAGGACCTTTTGGACTGCACCACCCCACCCCTAGTCCACTCTTCTTCTGTTGCCTACCCTTCAGTACACACATAACACAATGTCTACTCACAGAGCCCTCATTGTCCAATCTCACACTGTAACACACAATGGCAGCAACACACACAGTAGGGGTGCCAGCAGTCCTCTATCTCTGCCTGAGATTAGGGAGACCGTAAACACCAACAGCCTCAAACCATCAATGTATCCTAATAAAAGTCAAAGCAGGATGAGGAGCCGCCCTGGGTAATCAAAGGCGTGTGAATCTACAAGGCAGGATGAGCACTGGCTGCCTCACAGGAACGGATGTGATATGTTTTCTTAATAGCTCTCTGTCAGTAAATGCAGTGTGGCAAGTTAGATGATTTTACCTGTGGGAGGAGCCAGGAGCCAGAGGTAGGTGAGTGGTATGAGGGCAAGGTGAGGTAAGCTCCAGGTGAGCAGCTTGTGATGTGCATAGGACATCTTGCACAAGGACCGAGGAGCTGAGGAGGGATGACACAGAGCTGGATAAGTCCACTTTAATGCTTCTTTCCACTTCTATCATTAATAGTATGCAAAGCAACAAACCTCAATGGGCTCTATGCACAGCCCCACTACTTCCTGAATTTCAGATAGCACCTTTATTTCCTGTCTTTCATTATTGGACACATGGATTAATCCATGTGTGCCTGACCACTGTAGTCACAACAAAATGTAGCAGAGACACCTGGGTTAATCAATGTCCAATAATGAAAAACAGGAAATAAAGGTGCTACATGAAGTTTAGGAAGTAGTGGGGCTGTGCATAAAGTTTATTAAATAATGACTTAAATCACAGAGGATGAATGAAATTAAAGCCTCAATTAATGAACTCCCCATCAGCTAAAGCAGACCCTTCATATTTTATTGTAAAGTCTCCAAGTCACATAATTCAGTGTTTCTCAAATGGTGGGGCAGGACCCCCAGGGGTGGGTGTGAAGACTTTCCGGGGGGGGTCATAGGATCTCTCCTGGGTGTTTTTTTTCTCTTCAGGTTAGAACATGTATTCAGTGGAAGTAATGTTTTAGTGTTGGAGCACCCTGAACTAATTTTAGAGACATAGAACAAACAAATCTACTGCCATGGTGATCTGTCACTAGACCAGACAAAGACTTTAGGGTTGGAGAATGGACAAGGATTGGACTGGAAAAGAAACATATAATATGTCTGTTTTTGCACAGTTTGCATTTTAATGTTCTGGGATGTGTAATGGAAACAGGCTCATTGATATCGTTACCAAAATGTGTTTGTTGTTCTAAAAAAAAGTAACTGTTTGTCATAGTTGTAAAAGATAATTGCACATTTTCTATTTTTATTTGGAAAGATATTGTCTCAGGGAGCAGTCTGGTTGAGTTTATTTGTACTGTTCAAGCAAAAATCAAAGTTATTTTCAATTAGCACTACAAATTATTCAAGGTAAGCAAAACATATTGTTACGATATTGATGATTCTTTCAATAAAAGTTACAATTGCATCACTGTGAATTGAGTGGGTCTGGAGGTTTTTTGTCCTCCAAAGGGGGTCCCCACAGAAAAAGACTGACAACCACTGACATAAATGAAGATGCCTCTGTCCACACTTGGACAAGTTTAAGTGATGTCAAAATCAAGGTGCATGGTTTCAGCTCACTTATGTTTATATCACATTGAGATTAATAGTACTTTTAAGACACAAATACTTGAAGCTGCGGATGAATTTTGTCACCAATTTTTCCTCAAATCTGTAAAACCTGAGTCATAACCTAAGTATCATGAATCCATAAGTCTTTCCATGATTAACCACCTGAATCTGTTCCCTAATGGTGAACAACTTCAAAGAGCACTCCATCAAAAACAATTCATCTGTTTACATACCAAGCCGGTAGGTCACTCGGACATTTTCAGAACTTAGTCACAGCGTGCACCGCGGCTAGCAGAACTCTGCGCAGCCGAAGTAGCAAACATGTCAATCAAGTGAAAGCCAGCGAGTTCTCCCCGTGTGGAACTCCACTTCCCACAACGTATGCCGCAATAAATTTCCAAAAATGCCCAAGTGACCTACAGGCTTTAAAGTAAACACAATTTTCTAAAACTAATGTAAAACCTCAGGACATATAAAAAAAAACAAAAAACATAAGACTTTTAAGGAAAGGTTTTATCTAAAAATACAAGACAACTCCAGTAACTAAACTATGCAAACAAAAAAATTGAGATTTCTCTAAAACTCCAGGCACAAAATACAATATTAGCCTAGGTAGACAGAGACCTTTCTGGAAATAAGTATTTTAAAAGTCGGGGGTCAAATGTTATTCACAAAAATGTAAGTCTGTGCTAAGTTAAATAAGAAAATGCATTTTGTATTGCTGTGTTATTTTGTAAATGTTGTAATAATATAAGTGTACACAACAAAAAAGGGGGCATTGCACCTCCACATACCCAGAAAAAACACTGTTAAGGATTTTTTTTTTTTTTTTTTAATCTTGACTAGATCTGAAGGACCTGCAGAAATGCTAGAGACAGAGGAGCCAGTCTATCAAACGACAGAGTCTATCGCTGGTTTACTCAAAGTAATCCATTAAACAAAGTCTGCATACGTGCCATGTTTACCTTTCTCCCTGCCAGACAGTGGAAGAAATAGACGTAGCAAGCGAGAGGGAGCGAGGAGTTAGGTTGGCAGTGAGGCGCTGTGAGGTGACGGGTGAAGACGGGTCAACACCAGCGCTGTGAGGAAGAGATCCAACATGGCCACCTCTGAGGCTTTCACAGGCTCACTTGCTCAAACACTGTATTAGGGAACAAAACAGAAGTGAAATTATTTAATGCCTGTAAATGCTGTTATCATCACACAGATCTTCTATTTAGAGTAATAGCTAATTTAGTATTATTATACATGTAGACTCATAAAAAAAGAGTTAAGCAGAACTGACAGGTCAAGATTATAAAGTTTGGGGGTGAAAACAGTGTTCTCTCTTGTCAGACAACTAGACTTTTTTTGTTTTAGAGTTGTGCAAAAAATTAAACACATTTGAGTCAGTATCATATCTGACAGAAGTGGCTGTTACAAAGGAACAATGTGATCAATCATATTCCTCAAATTCCTAAAATTTCAAGGAAGGTGTTGAAACAGAATATGGTAAAGATGATTACATTTACATATTTCTACGCCCTTCCACAATCAAAAACAAACACATTATGCAAGTTACATAGCTAACTATGCGAGGCATCTTCTCTTGCCTCTGATGTCTTGCCCTAGAAAAAGCCAAATTATTACCTAGTCTGTGTTTTCATGTTAAGCAGTCACATAAATTCAGGCGCCTGAGATAAGATTCAAGTGATTAATGCGGTTTCCTTGAGGAAATATGATGAGTAAGTTTCCGTTTTTAGTGTGTGCATTAATTATTATACATCAGTCAGTGTCAGGCAAAGATTAACTTCAAATCTAACATCAAGGAAAAGGAATGAGATGTTTTATGGTTAAAAATGTTTAACTTAATCCTTATCTGAGCATTTAAATATGTCAAGTGTTGCACAAAGTTAAATCAAATGGTTCATCTCTGATTTGATCTGGAATGCATGAAAATAAATTGCATGAAAGAGACTTTAAGTGCTGGGATAAAAAAAAAATGGGGGAGAGAATGAAGAGCACAGGACAAAATGCCCTTTGCTAAAGCACATTTTACCAAGAGACCGCTACAGGGCAATATGGCAATAAATCAAGCAGCTTTCACAAACATCTGTGCAGCAGCCAGCCTGTAGAAGTTAACTCTGTATCTGCAGGAAAATATCATTCTTTGTCAGTATTAAATTTGAAAATGTTATGTGATGCTATTTTAGACACCCTGCAGACAAACAATTCAAGATAGGGGATAATTCAACAAGATGCATAAATAATATAAAAACAGGTTTGTTCCAAGATAGTATTAAGATTTCTTAACAATGTATTTGTGCTGTTATAACATAATAATGCCATTTTGAAAAAAGCACATGTGATCAAATTTAAAATAAAACATTTTACAGAGCAATACCCTCAGTAGTTTAAGTATTAAAAAGCCATCAGTGTAAACTGTCAGGCCCATATTACTTTGACATATTCTGAATAATTTAGAGCAACCAGTCACAATAACAAGATCTCTAATAGCTTACATGAACTGCTGACACAAACCTGTTCATCTGCCATCCTGTGCTTCTGCATTCTTGCATATGGACACTTGAGCCCAAGCTGCCTCGTCCTTTTTCTACAAAGAACGGCTCAGTCAGTCCCAAATCCACAAACGGTCATTTGTCCTCTTGTGTTTGTTTTTTTCCCTCCCAGCTCATCCACCAAAATAGAAAAAAAAACCAAAAACCTCCAGGTAAAAAGTAATCCAGACAAAAATAATAGAGATTTAGTCACGTCTAGTTCTCCTCCTTGCTGAGACCTCAAAAGAAGAGGTCCTTTTTTGCTGCGTAGTGAATGCCCAGAGGCTGGTGGTGACTTTAAATGTGTGCAGCAGCAGTAATACTCAGGTGCACTCGGTCACCTGGACTGATGACAGCCTTTATACACCTCTCAATGCCTACGTTTCCCTTGGGACCTTTCGGCAGAACAAAGATCTCAGTGACCAAAAACTTCTTACGTCCGGGAGGACAAGTTTTAACTCTCTCCTGTGTTTCTTCCTCCTCTTCCACAGTCACAGTTGCAGCATTCAATAGTGCACTTGTCACCACTGTATTGGCTTCTCAGTAGACAGGTTGGAGGAGATTTCTCTGTAATGGCACCAAGTCCCACATGCAGATTCTCCTGGCTGCTACAGGGAAGAAAATGAAGACAAGATGCTTAAATAATATATTATGTAATATGTGCAACTACTTCATATACATCCTGAAAATTGTACTGATCACAAACTAAACTTTAAGTGAATGTACTGATTGTCACTATTACAGCCTCTCAAGGGAAATAGTTATTTTGTCAGTAAAACATTATGGCTATCGATGCTCTGAGAACTTGGAAAGTCCAAAAATACATAAAGAGCAAATCTTAAAGTACTACATATGTTATGAAAATAACTGCTGGCTGAAATATTGACCATGACTTGGCAGACTGAAAAAGGGGCAAATAAATGCATGATTGAAGGGCAGGCAATGCAACGCAAATGAATGGGTTATTACATTAGATAATATCTTTCTGAGACAATTCAGCCAAAATGGTCGGCTCGCATCGTGTATTGTGCATTTTACTAATCTGAAAGCAACAGTAGGGGCTTATGCACAACACCGTGTCTCTAATTGTCCCATAATAAATCCAGGCCGAGAGCAAAGGCTTGCGTGGTCAACATGGCAATATCTTAAAATTACAAAAGGAGTGACGGTAAAATCAATGACACGTCGCGTCCGGTATTTCACAGGTGCTGAGCCGGGGAGGTTTGTCGTTGCACACCGTGAGGTATTTCACGTGTATAATCCAGGATCACCCCCTGTTTAAGGCACCTTGAGGATAACAGCTGCTGGCATCTCTCCTTCAGCAACACGGAGCATTCTGCTCGTTTTAACAGCAACTGTCACGACATATTTAAAGAAATAAAAGTGCACTTACAGCCACAGACAACGGCGGGGGTCTTCGATTTCGTCGTATACGTTGGTGTTGTGTCGTCGTCGCAGTTGTTGCTGCCCCCTGTACAGTAAATTAGGTCAGTATTGCCCTCTCATGTACAGCTGATGTGCTTCTGTTACCCCTGCCAAACCAGTACGAGTGATAAATACAACTTCCGGTGAGGAGTTGATTTTCACAATAAAACTCATTGCTGTATCTTTTGGAACACTTAAAAATAAAAATAACTAAAATTATTTAGCTGAAACTAAAGGTGTTTCTGAAAGGTGAAACATTTTAAAAGCTATAGTGTACATTTACTTGTCTGTACGTCAATTCTTACTCGAGTTTTACTGTTTCAATAAAAAAAAAAACTGAAAGCATTAATGCTCGCTAAATCCGACTACTTCCGTTACGCGCCACCTATTGGCTGCGTGAAAGACTCCATGTAGTAGAAATAGCGTCACCTCTGCCTTTAATTTTTTTACAACTTTTGCAGTACAAAACAAAGCAAATAAGGAGCATAATCTCGTATTTATCTTTATTTAACACAGATTTACGGTTCTTCAACGTTATAATCGCACAAAAATGGCCAAAATGGCGTCGTCACCTTCTAACTACCTCCGTTCTGATTGGTTCACTGATTATGTTCGACCGTTTTGATTGGCTGATTTAGGTTTATTTTGACAAGCTACATCCGGAACATGTGATAAACAGTTGCCGCGCGTGAATGTTGGAAGAGGAGTGGAGCTAGAGTAAGTTGGAATTTTATTAACGTTATTTAGTCATTTATTTATTTATTTTTTGCTTAACACAAAATAAAACATAGGTACTAATTATTTCAGCTGTTGCCTGGAGTGACTCAGCAAAGCAACTGAAAATTAAGGAGTTAAACTGCTAATATTGCCATTCTCGCTGTGGACTACTGAGGGAAATGTGAAAGAGTTTGCTTTTTCTTTCTTGGTTAGCGTTAAATAATTGCCAAGGTGACAATGGCTGACAGTGACGGTGTTCCACCTGCCGAGAGCAGTCAGCCTCCTGGAGGGAAAGAGGAACAGGGAGGAGGAGAAAGTTTAACTGATGCCCAGAGGGACGTCTTGGAAAGATGTCTCCATACACTGAAGCATGCGAAGAATGACAGTCATATATTGGCAGCTCTTCTGGTGGTAAGTGTGTCTTTTGGGATTTTTCTTTTTTTTTTTTTTCCTGTCGTGTGTGCACAATAGAGTTCCAGCTCATCTTACATAGTAACACTGCAGTCTGCAGCAGCGCAGAATCTTTTGCTCCAAGAAAAGAAGCAATACTTAAGTGT
>JAPTGZ010000003.1:29608389-29622790 GCA_029814645.1 Fowleria isostigma
CAATTTTTCATTTGAACTCTCCATGAACTACAATTAGTGACCATATGGGCTTCACAGCACAAATATTTCTTTTAATATTTGCTTCTATTTTTTTTTCCTCTGCTGTTAATATTTTATTTTAGTTAATGGAATGTGAAATGGAAGTTTTCCTTATCGCATGTGAGCTAAAATTACATATTGAGACTCAAAAAATCTAAATGACCTTTCATTTTTACATATCCATAATCAATTAACAAAGACCCATGTTAGAAAAATAATATAAATTGCCAACAACTTCATATTGCAAAATAAGCTTATTTCTAGATATCTTGAAGGCTTTGAGATGTCCAGATATTATAGTATGCTTCAGATCTGACTGTAGCACTTGCACAAACATCAAAATAGTTGAAGGAAAAAAAAGAAAAAAATTCAACAGATAAAAATGGGTTGTTGTCTTGTTTCTGATAGAGGACCAACACAAATAAGTGTTTATGGACCCAGCCTATAATAATATAATCCAAACTACTACTGGGTCATAAAATATGTAGCTGCTATATGTGGGTGATATTTGATAAAACACAATTAAACCATTCTGTCATCTAATCCCCAGGCTGTTACCGGATTATGGAGGCTGCCATCGAGCAGGCCTGCAGTGTGGGCGTCGCACAGACTGATGCATCTCCTCAGAGCTCCGTCTCTGTACTCAGTCTACAGCAGAGCAGACAGGTCCTCGGGGTGCTGGAGGAGGCCTTCTCTGCTGTAGTATACCATCTGCAGCAGGTGAGACACATAAGATATTGATCGTATCTTGTGCTACATTCACACTGCAGGTTTTAATGCTCAGTATTTTTTTTTTTTTGTGGTTCACATTGTAATTGAAATGTGACTTCCATCAGGCTTATGTGTGAACGGTCTATGGCCCTGATGTGACAACACATTCAACACACTGTTTATGGAAGTAAATATGGATCTTGCGGGGTCCCGCCTCCTCTAGTACACAATTGTGACATCCATTATATTTCATTGGCATAAAATTTGGATGTAATATGACATGTCCTTTCAAACTGAAGTCACATGGCAAAACATCTGATATGTATTCGATTTAGGATCACGTATGAAAGTGGCCTGGGTCTGATTTGGGGAAAAATGCAGATTTATGCTGTTCAGGCTGTCGGAGAATAATCAGATATGGGTCACATGTGGGTAAAAGGTCAGTTTTGAGCTACTCTTATCTGCAGTGTGAATATTGCATCAGTAAATGATAAATAGTTGCATATACGACTGTGCAGACAAAATAAAAAGGCTGAAAATCCAAAATATTGTGCTCAATAAAAGCAATCAAAGTGAATCTCTTATGCTCATTATTCATAGTATTTCTATACAATTATTCTATTCTTTTATTATTTTTTTCTTTATATTGTACTAGTTGCACTGAACAAAAAAAATAAGTGAGAAGTACAGAATGCTCTGCCAAGTGTGAAGCAAATGTAAACAACCTTCTCTGTCTCTTCATTTCCTCTAAGGTGGATCCAAGCCGCTTTGGCGACCCTTTTATTTTTGCCTCATTCCGTGCTCTGTGCTCATGGCTGGCAGAGGAGACTTCTTGTCTAAAGGAGGAAGTGACCGGTCTGCTTCCCTTCTTGGTCAGCTACTCCCAGAGCCACATGCAAGGTGACGGTCTGGAGCAAAGCCTCTCTGACTGGATGGCTGAGTTGTCTGTCAACGAGGAAACAACCGAGTGGACAGGCAAAGAGGCACTGAGGTAAGAGCCTGACTGGTTCAGCTCAAAGATTCAATTAGTGGTCATCACCGCACAATACATGCAAGGTAGATTATTATCTGACTGGAACCTGACTTGCTCTAGAGCAGGAGTCGGCAACCCGCGGCTCTTTCATCCTTCTGCTGCGGCTCTTGTAATATTAAAATTAAACATGTTTAATTTTTTGTCACTCAGTAAAATAATGGCAAAGGTTTAAAACATTAGTTCTATTTGTTAGTGGACGAGGTTACAGACTGTATTCTGATTAGCAATGCATTGATCGTGAACATAAGTGAATGATGGAGCCAGTGTTCGGTTGAAGCTCCTTCCTACCGCAACCCGACGCACTACCCACATTTATACGTGTCCAAGCAGCACCCGCCCATACCCACACACAATAACTCACTTTTAGGGGGGGGGGCAGTGCAGAGTAAAATATAAGTCCACTTAACTTGGGAGTATGCTGCTAAAGGAACCACACCTGTCTGATACTAATGTCCATTCTCAACAAACATGGAGTCCTGGTAAGTTAACGCAGAGTTCCCCCCGAGTTCACCGGCCATGGTCAGGAGGCACAGACAGGAACGGTTTAAAGGGGGGTTATGGAATAATGCCAGTCCCGTGTAATGTGTGCTATTTGTTTGAATTTTTAATTATATGATCACATAATGGCATTTTCTGGAGGGACTTTTATTACAGCGTTTTAATGTGTACATCCTCCATTAATTAATATATGACTATTATAATGTATATCCTGTGGATAGCAATGTTCTCGTTACATATATTGACCAATATATTGGCTGATATCCGATCCGGCAGATATATCAGATATTGGCTTTTTGTAGCCCCCAATATTGGTATCGGCCCCCAAAATCCCATCTGTCAGGCTCTACAATGTGGATGATTTAAAAAAAAAAAAAAAAAGTAAAACTTGAAAAACTGTAAAAGGAGAATATTTTATGAAATACCAAGAATAAAATACTTGACATTAAAGTTGTATAGTGGTGCCAATTCAGACCTCTAAGTATCCTTTACATTACGTTCAGATACTCAAAAACACAAATACTATTAGTTCTTAAAACAGATTACCGTTTTATTTATAACTATACTGTTTGAGATATTGCTGAG
Source organism: Fowleria isostigma (assembly GCA_029814645.1). Classification (NCBI taxonomy): domain Eukaryota; kingdom Metazoa; phylum Chordata; class Actinopteri; order Kurtiformes; family Apogonidae; genus Fowleria; species Fowleria isostigma. The sequence continues at coordinate 29,611,256 of JAPTGZ010000003.1, forward strand.
AAGATTTTTGATTCATCTTATTTTATTTCATGAATAATTTTAATAAAGTCTTTTTTGACCATACACGTTGAATATCAATGTAAAGAATAAAATCTGTATGAAACCAATATCCCATAGTTTCAGATACAACGGCTTTGTCAGACCAGTCATGGATATTTTCTATTTTCTCCAGATTCTTAACCTGTCCTCCATGCTTCTCTCCTCCCTCTCTTCAGATATCTCCTTCCAGCTCTGTGCCACCTCTCAGCAGAGGAGGCTCCCAGGAAGGTGCTCCTCTCTTTGGACACCCCGTCTCTGCTGGTGGATTTCCTCTCGCAGTGCTGGACGTCAGTGAAGGGAAAAAGCAGTAGTGTAGCAGCAAGGGATCCCAGTATGGAGACGGCCTGCTCCGCCCTCCTCAACTTTACTGTCACAGAGCCAGAAAGAGTCAGGTAGCTGTTTTACAAGTGAAATGTGCTATAAATAAAACTTACTTACTTAATGTGTTATTTTGGGTTAATCACACATTTCTATCACAAATCCCTATTATAGTGTAAGTCTTTTTCCAGGAAGGATCCATGCTTCAGAACCCTGGAGGCTCTTCTGAGTGAGGCACTTCCTGTTTTGGTCCATAAACCTCACCTACTGGTGCTAGCGGCAAATTTCTGCACTTTGGGTTTAATGATTGGAAGACTGAAATCAGCTCCTTCAGGTGAGGGTAGTTTTGTTAATAACAAACCTGGTCCTTTTTAAAGGAGCCATTGTTCAAAAGCAGAAGAGCAGATGGAACTCAATAGAAATGACCATTAAATATGGCTGTGGACGGTAATCCTTCACCAGCTCTCAACAAGGCAAATGTGAATAAGGTTTGAAACACTTGTGTAACGTTCAAAGATCAATGTTGACATGATCTATCTAAGTCTTTTAATTTATGTTAACAGTGACTCAGCCAAAAAGAACTGATTGCATTTTTACAGATTGTTTTTAGTATTTTTTTTTTTTTTTAACTAATTGTTTAGGTTTACAACTCTTCTTATATTCTAGGGTTCTGGTCAGACTGAATATGTAATACAGGAGGCCATTCACGTTGCAGCTGCTTCGGTGCTGAATTTCCACTATAATTCATGATACTAGTCACACCAGGTGTGAGATGAGGGGTACGTGGGGTCACAGAGACCTGCATAGGAATGCAAAAATGGAGCACGCTTCTATTTATATATTTTTTTTATGTTGGGTATATGCAGCTTAGAAATGGGTTCTATTGGGTGTATGTCTTCTTTTTTACATTAAACATCCTACACAGGCTATTGTAGATGTGAAGTGAGTTCAGTTTTGTGGACGAGTTTCTATTTCAGAACCATGAGAGTTGAAATGGATTTGAGGTACACGGCCATCATCTGGATCATTGAGGTGGTTATAAAACTTGATTTGTCTAAAGTCGGTCTGTTTTTCCCTTGTCTTGATGCTTTGACAATTTGATTTAATCTTAAATGTTTGGTCTGGGCTCTCAGGCATGTGAGTGGTCAACAACCAATAGGTGTGCCAAAACAAAAACCCACATTCAGCCTTGACAGCCAGTCACCTGTCAAGTAGGGAACTGAGTGAATTGAATGCACTGTGGGAGAATGGGCTGTTTTTATTTCTAGTAGGATGTTTTATTCCATTTATGATACTTTTTTATGATATTTTTATTCCATTTTATTTATTAGGATGTTTATTTATATTGATATTTAATATACACTGTTGCTACTTATTGAGTAACAAAATCTCATTTCATTGTGTATGGACATCCACAGTGTAGATGACAATCAGGAGAATCCTGAAAATTAAACCTTTTTGGCAGGTGTCAAAGTGGCATGACAACGGAATACTAAGTGGTGTGTGTGCTGTCTCTAGAAGTGATGTTGGCAGATGATGATGATGATGATGATGAATACACGGTCCTTTACTCGCACATGTAATAGTTTTCTCTGCTGTCTTGCTTTGTTTTGTTTTTCCTCTGATGTTAAATTGTAGTTTCAGCGCCCCCTACAGGCTGGATTTGTGGTCACATTAATGCCTTGGTGCATCTCAAGTTTTTTGTTTTTTTTTTCTTCTTTGGAATAGAAATCCCAAACGTCAAATAAATAAGGCACAAACAATGAGTTTTTCTCAGTAAATCTCGTGTAGATAAAGCTAAGCTCACTCAAAACAAAGATATTTCATAAGGAATCTAGTCGCAGTCTTGTACTTAGTGACCCCGTAACATCCCCAGAACAAATTTTTACAGAATCTAGTTTGTGACTCAAAATATATCTGACATACTGTTTTTAATTGTGAGAGCCACACTTCAATCATTTAAGTCTCATTAGTGTCTTTTTTTGTGCATGCTAAGTGACTATTTGTCATTTAAATTATAAATATATTTAAATATTAAACAAACAAAAAGGTGAAAAATCAAAAATAAACAATTGGCAAAAAGCAGTAAACTAAAAAGTAAATTAACTTTGAACAAAGAACTTGCAGACAAATGGCTCCTACACTATTGTCCATATTACATCAACTCACTGTCCCAGTGCTCCTCTGGATCCAAAAGTGAAGACACAATCCAATCCTAAAACTAGAACTCATCATCTTGATTTACCTTGACTCACAGCCTGACACTGTACATGTGCTGTTGGCGTTGACAGTAAAACATGCGTCCTAGTTACACTGCAAACCAGTGCAAACCAAAGCATAAAACTTCTTCCTTCACGTCAGTTATATGGTTATTTCCTCAGCATTACCTGACAGGCAGACCTAGTTTCTGTAGTTACCTGAGACACCTTAACTACAAGGGAGGAGCATTTCAGATTTACATTAAAGAAGTGGATAAAATGTTTGGTTTTTTTTTGTTTTTTTTTGTTTTGTTTTTTTAAATATCCAGGCTCTGTGGAAGCGGGCCAGAGGCGGTTCTTCTCCACGGCGCTCCGGTTCCTCCGTGGTGCTCTGGACTCCAGCTCCAGTCCTGGACCAGTGAGTGTGAGTGGGAGCTGGGAGGAGAGCTGGGTCGAGGCGGCGGAGCTGTGGAGGCTGGGTGTGCAGGCCCTGGGAGGCTGTGTCCGCTCACAGCCCTGGATCACCAGCCTGGTCAGAGAGGAAGGGTGGCTCCAACACATGCTGAGCATGCTGGGAGAGTGTAGCGCTCTGCCTGATCAGCAGACACAGGAGGTGCTAGAGGAAGCTCTGTGCGCCATGGCCGACCGGTGCCCGCTGTGTAAACAGGAGATCGCAGACAAAATGAGAGGTGGAAAAGGAGCTCTGAGCTGCATGAGGAACCTGAAGACACTGGTGGGGACGAAATGAAACCCAGGGTCTACATTTGAAACAAAGGGGTGAAATGAAGGAAGAGGGCCAAGACTAGGGCTGCATGATAGTGGAAAAAACTGACATTGCAATTTTATTATTTTTAACCCTGTGATATATATTCCCATATGAAAAAATACTCAGGAGGATATAGGATATAATAGCTGTGTGGTGCTGACGTAAAAGGTCAAACAAATTAGTTGCCTCTTGTGTCAACAGGTATAAGACGCTGTTAACAGAACATGTGTTTCACTATCCTACTTGTAGCCAGTTTTCTTTTTGGCACCAAGCCTTCATTTTCGGTGATTTTTCTGTTATTCATTGCTCATTTTTCAATGTTACCAGCGACTCACTCCAAACTGATTAAGAACGATTGTGATTGGTGGATGGCTGTGTACGGTGTGTGTCAGGTACCCAGGTTGAAATTGGATGAACACATTGAGTTAATTTGTCTCCTACATCACATCCTGCAATGTGACTACTGTGCACACGTACATTGCGACGACGATGCAGCTTTAGCCAAGACGCAGACAGGACATGAGATTTATACTCAGTGACACAAATTTTGCATTACTTTTTGTGGCAGGGTTTTGTATATGAAAGAAATAAAAACAAAGATACTGCTGTGCTGAATTTATAATCCTTGATATCGCTGTCATTGTAATTATCTCTTGTAGATATTGTACAATGATGTAAGAATGCCTTTAATAAAGACATATTTTGTTAGAAAACCTTAATGTGTTATTGTTGAAGCTACTTTTTTTTTGTGAATTTGTGGATTATTTGCCGCTGCATTGGATACAGGTCTGAAGGAAGGCTGATTTAGTCTTAAATCTAAGCCAAGTCATTTATGTCAAAGGAAATATTAAGGAACAACTATTCCTTCATCGATATTAGATGGGTAATTCTTTGTGACAAAGTTGGTTCGGGTGAGTGTTTTCCCTTGCTGACATGTTTCTACTGCATCACATGTTGGATGACACTGAGGAAGACTAGTCGAAGCATGTCGGTAAGGTAAAACACTCACCCTTACCAACTTTATCGCAAATGTTACGTCCTGGCCAATCTAAGAAAATGACAAAAATGAACATAATCTTCCGTAACTAATTTACATCTGTTAGGCCGAGTCATTAAATGATCTTCCCTTAATATATAATGATATAAACAGATACTATAATATAAAATAATGTACACAGTGATAGTTAATTTGGGCATCATCACCCACTGCCTCCACCAGATAATCCTAAATAGACCTCCATTAGTGCCTCCAGAGTTAGAGCCAAGTTTGGAAAAGTGTGTGAAAGTGGCAGCAGGTCAGATCTTGATATTGGACTTTTTTTGTTTTGTTTCAGTCGGACTATTCCAGTCCACATCATTTAGTGACCTCTTTGGTTTCAGCTCAGATCTTAACATCTTTACTTCCCAGTGTTTCATCAGCATAATTGTTGTGATACCAATGCTAAACTGTTAAAACCAGTGAGCCATTACATGTCAGGTCCATGTTGATCAAACCCAGGGGCCAAAACCACCCCGCCAAAGGGTCCAATGTGGCCCACGGGATGAATTTATGAAATGCAAAAATGATTTAGTTCAGGAGCCAGATACAGACCTATGTGATCTCAAATAAATTAATAACATAATCTATAAATAATAACAAGTACAAACTTTCTTCTTGGTCTAATGTGAAAAAATAGCAAACTATGAAAATATTTACATTTACCAAATATCCTTTAACAGTAAAATATGAAAAACTTGAAATGTCTAAAGAAAATTATGTGCAATTTTAACAATATTCTGCCTGTTGCCAATTATTTGTGTAACATTGTAATGTAATGTATAAATAATGTTGAAGTATTGTTTTGTTAAAATTGCACTTATTTTTCTTACCATTTTTTTTTTTCAGGTCATTCACATCTCTTTTTTTCCAAAAAGGATAGTTGATAACTGTTAATATTGGTTTTAGTAAAACCACCACAAAAATGTGTCATTTACATGGTATTATGCTATTATTTGACTGTTCTGGCCTATTAATAACATAATAATCTATAAATAATAACAAGTACAAACTTTCTTCTTGGTCTAATGTGAAAAAATAACATTAAACTCTGAAAATATTCACATTTACCAACTATCCTTTAACAGTAAAATATGAAAAACTTGAAATGTCTAAAGAAAATTATGTGCAATTTTAACAATATTCTGCCTGTTACCAATTGTTTGTGTAACATTGTACTGTAATGTATAAATAATAAGTTGAAGTTGTTAAAATTGCATTTATTTTTCTTACAATTTTTTTTTTTAGGTCATTCACATGTTTTTTCAGAAAGGATAGTTGATAAATGTTAATATTGGTTTTAATGCAGTAAAACAAACACAAAAAAAATGTCATTTACAGGGTATTGTGCTGCTATTTGACATGAAATTGGGCTGAAATGAGTTTGACACCCCTGATCTAACCCATCCATATCCTCTGTCCTTACCATGAATGACCACACGGTGGCGTAGTGCCCTTTTTCTTTACATATTATTTCTGTAGGGTATATTTGCAGAGTTTTGCTGGCCTGGGGACTCTGGTGTTTTTCATCCAGACAGAAATATCTTGAGGCGTTTCTCAAAAAAAAAAAAAAAGATTTTAAAATTTATGGCAGATTAAAATAGACTCGCAATTTTAAATTTTATTGTTTTTAACGGAAACAAAATTAGTATCAGACTCAAGTTTAACCAAATTTGAATGGAAATATATATTTTTAACGCAATTTAAATCCAATGCAAAAAGTACATGAAGATTCCAGGTTTGATTTTGTGTGTGATGTGATTGTTCTCTCCATCCTTGATCCTTGAATCTACACAAACCGTGAAAAAGTTTTGACCCCCCCCACACACACACACTCCTGTCACCTCCCGCCCTCTTTTTTCTTTTTCTTTTTTTGTGCCCCCCCCCCTCCCTCACCAACACCCGTCTGTGTTCTCTCTGACTCATCCATACAAACTCTTGCATCGTCTCTCAAACAAACTCACTCGTCTCCGCACCTTCATCCCGTCTCCTCTCCATCATCCAGGCGTCTCATTTAACCCCTCAGCTGCAGCCCATCACCCTGACTACCATGCTGTGGAAATCCAGAACCAAGACTGACGTTTTACAGGTAAAAAAAAAAAAAAAAAAAAAAAGAAAAAACCAGAAAAACACACAAAAACAACTCTTATGTACTGTTTCCGTTAGTATTGTCTGTTTTATGGATGTGTTTGTAGAAATCCATCCAACACTGTACGTGATGATCTGCCTTTTTTTTTTTAATAATTCGACCAAAAAAAAAAAAAAAGTAGAAACAAAAATAAATAAGTCAATAATTCAACTTTTACGCGGCGCAGTTTTTTCTTCAGTAGGTGAAATATCAGTGAAATTGTTATCCTTTTGAAGTTTACATCCATTTTTTATATATTTTTTTTAAACTATCAGGGCATGGAAATCCTTAAAGCTGAACATCAATGGAGGAAAAATGATCCTGTTTATCACAGTATTTTTTGGAGATGTTTTTAAAAAAAAAGATGGAAAAACTTTAATTTGCGGTTCCATTTGGTGCGTAAAATAGTTAATATATAAATTGCAGTGTTTTTAAAAGGGGCAAATGCTGTTAAAAGCAGGGTGTGCGTATGAATTAAGGAGCAGTAATTGAATGAATATATCTCTTTAAGAAAAGTGGACCCTGTCGACCCCTCCCCTCATTCTGCCGGGTGCGCGCAAAACCTATAAGTAGTGCGTTCATGGAGAAGCTTTAGGACTCTGTGTGTGTGTATCTGGCAGCAGCTTTTCATCTGTGTTCACAGCTCCGTCAAAAGACAGTGAAAGGGACAAAATAAATCACTCCACAGATTTTTTAATGGACCCTTAAAAGAGCCTGGATTATATATTGAAGCATTTGGCGACATCTTTTCAGTCTGTGGAAGCCGGCGCGTCCTGTTGAATTTGATATTTTGGTGCTACCAGAGTGGTCCAGATGTTAATCCACACCTATTCGGCTATGGTGAGTTTGGAACTGGTTTTGGAACCGGTACTGTCTTGTCACGGTTAATGTGATTTTAGTTTGAAGATTGAGTTTTGGGGTCAGTGCGTTGGACCAACAAGAACAAGTGTCCAATTTGGATTAAAACAGTTGAACCAAAGTAAATTAAAGTGATTTATTATTTTTATATTTCATCTGTTGCGTGGCTGCTTGTCAACACATTATTATTTGGGTTTGTTTTTTTTTCCTATGTGTTATTTTTTTTTTTTTTCTTAGCTCTCCGTGACAGTGATGTGCGACGCGTCCATGCGTAAAAATGAGTCTATCTGACAGTGAGTGTACTGTGGCGGCACCACGCATCTGTCCACGGAGATGGTCTTTGTCTGTGCAGTGTCACGGCAAGTGAGACTGGCTGACAGTAAAGTGTCCACTCACTGTAAAACCGTGACACAGGCTGTTTAGTCTTTCACTGTTGTTGAATTTTGGATTTAAAAAAAAACAAAAAAAAAACTTTGTTGTAACGCAATCGGAGCTTTCTTCCAAAGTCCCACGGAGGGGCTCCTGTATGTGTTTGAACCTACAGGGGCCCTTTCTGCCTGATAATGGACATTGTTCCACCAGGACAGCATTGATCTGGTTGACCCAGCTTCAGAAAATCCAATTTCACCAGGATGGGAGTGAGCAGAAATGTAGGCTAGTGGACTAGATGGTTTTTTTTTTTTTTTACGCACGGTGTCAGATCACATTTGTTTTTGAAAACAGGGTCAAAAATGTAAAGTAAAAAATAAAATGTCACTAGATTTGAATAAATTAGAATATCTTATTAAAATTCCTGATTTGTATGAAAAGGATGTGGGCTTGTTGACACAGTGACAGATTATTTACAGATGCACCCCCCCCTCCCAGAGCGACGTGTAGTTGTTGTGTGTTACCTGTCCTTTGTGCGGCTTCTTGGTGGCCGTGACCTTTGTGACACTGTTCAGCAGCGATGCCAAAGGCGCATTCTGCCAGTGCGCATCACTTCAAGGGCTGCTGCTATTTCCACCTAATAATTAAAAAAAAAAGGAAACGCGGTTATTTATGAGTTACTGCTGTTTTAGAGACATTAAAACTAATATTATGGATTTATTTCCTCAACTAATAAAGACCCCAACATACACCAGCGACCAAAATCATCAAATCTGAAATGTTTAATAACTGTTAATTCACTAATTCTATCAATATATTGAAATAAATTGGAGTAAAATACACTTTGGCGTCTTTTCATGACCCATATGGACGTTCAGAGGCTCCGTAGTTACCGTGGAAACACCGTCATCTTCTACAACATTGATTCACCAGTAAAACCAATGGAGTTGAATAAATAACAGTGGATGGACACACTTGGTTTATGTTAGTTTAAGGACGTATTTGGATGAAAATGTCATTTTTTTTCCCTTTTTTTGATATAACAACCCTAACTTTAATCTGAGGTTTTATGAACATTTACAGGATCAGCACATTAAATATTGAAAAATATCCAATTTTTACTAGAAAAATACTAAATATAGAGGATTATTTTGTGATAAATAGTAACAAATTACTTAAGAAAGGCTAAATATGGGAAACAAAAGTAACACTGGGTCTTTATGGGTTAACTAGTCATTCCAAAAAAAAAAAAAAAAGAGAGAGAGAATTGCATTTACTTTTAACTTCTGTGTTATTTTGCTTTTCATGCTCCATTCCAAAATCAAACTTTGTGCGCATTTCCTGCAGGACCGCGCAGACGGACTAAGCGGCTCTTCACCCAGTGGGCGCCTCTCCCAGCTGTCCTCCCTCAACCAGGCTGCGTACTCCTCGGCTCCCCCGCTGTGCCACACTCCGGCCTCGGACTTCCAGCCTCCGTACTTCCCTCCTCCGTACCCCCAGTCATCCCTGCCATACTCCCAGAGCCAGGACTCGGCCTATTCCCACCTGTCAGACCCCTACCCCTCCATCAACTCCATCCATCAGCATCAGCAGGCCGCATGGCACTCGCAGAGGTCGCGCTCGGAGGAGGGGGGGCTCCTGTCACAGTCTCACCGGGCTCTGAGCCTCGACCCCCGGCGGGAGTATCCAGCTGTCCCCAGGCTGCTCCACGGGCTCGGAGAAGGGGCTGCCGCTCTTGGGGACGGTCCTCTAGGGATGCACCTGGGACATCACGGCCTAGAAGATCTTCAGGTGAATTTCTATTCCTTTTTTTCTTTTTTAAACCATCATTGAAGTTGTCGAAATACTGGCGCTGCGCTCTGGAACACTGTGCGTAAAAGTCACTGGTGACACGATCGAGGCTCTGGAACGGAAATCCAGCGTCAGAATAAAACTGTCTTAGGCCTCATCGATTTATCCCTTAAATTCATTAGTGTTTGTATTCATTAAATCAGTGTCCTGTGAAAAGTTTATTTAAAAAATATTCGTAAAATTATCCATGTCTTTGGAGCAGCAATGCCTTGAGGCAACTTGTCTTACATCCTTGTTTTTTCTGTGAATGTCAGTTCAATCTCTGAGACAAAAAAAACAACAACACTCTTTCTTTTTAATTGAAAACAAAAATCATCCGTTACTTCTAAATGTCAAATTGCTTTCTTATTTATATTCTTAGAAAAACGTCTTGCAGGCCTTTTCGCTATTTAAATTAATTCCCCCAAAATTTAAGCATCAATAATAATAATAATAATAATGATGATAATAATAATAATAATAATAATAATAATAATAATAATAATAATAATGGTAGTAGTAGTAGTAGTTAACATTTCATATGTAGCACATTTCATTAAATGCTCTACGTTTAATTAAGATTAAATAAGATGCATAATATTAATAGGCAATATGAGATAGATACAGATGAACGCAATAATTTTGCAGTGAAAATATCTAATAATTTTGTGACATTTTTAAATATCTTCTAAAATTTACTTATTTAATAAAATATAAAATAAAAATATACTTTATGTGCTATTTGTTTATTTGGCGAAACTGACTAGCTTCCTCTTGAATAATTTTAGTAATTCTATTGAGTTTTTGCGCTTAAATTGTGTTTTTTGTTAATCTGAATAAAAATAAAAATCATATCGCGGACGTCCAGTGGATTTAACTTTATAACTGTAAATTTTCTAAGCAACAAGAACAACAAATGGTGCGTAATTCTTTCCATTTTCGTCCCATTTGTCAGTGTATTATCCATCACTACATTCATCCTGCTTTGTCCGATGCATCCAGACAAAGTGATTGTGCTTCTGCAGCCTTTTTGCCTTGTGCAGATTTTTTTTTTTTTTTCCTGTCTTTTGGAGAAGAATAGTTTCTATGGTTTATTGAGTAGTCAGCTCCTCTGCAGCAGGTGCAGCTGCAGACGCTGTTTGTTGCCTCCTCACAGAAAAAAACACACCGAGACCAATTGATGTTTACGCTCATTAATAGAGAGAAACGTTCAGAGGAGCGTCAGGCGAAGGAGTCAACCCGGGCATGTTCCTGCTAAACGCTCCCACTTGACAAGGACTTTTATTTGATTAATGGATTATATCCTCCGCGTTTGAACCCTCTTATAAATCCACAACAAAAGAGACATCCGAGAATCGCCATGCAAGACAATTTTATCCACAGTGAATGAAAAAGATCAAGTAAATGCACTGGCTTTAAATGTTTTCTTTTATTTTGACTGAATCATATTTCCACAGATTCATTTTTTTAAAATATAAAAATCCTTGGATAATATTAGAATCTACTTGTATAAATGAATAAAGAGCTGCATTACACTATTACCCATAAACTTGGAATAGAATATTTATTTTCTTATTGTTAGATACTCTACCTTGTCAAATATGATTACTGATGTGTATAAATAAGAATAAAAAGAGGAATGTGTCTGAAAATAAAATCATTTTAACTTCATTATGTTTATCATCTCTATAGTCATGGAAAAATTATTAGACCACCCTATGTTTTCTTCAATTTCTTGTAAATTTTAACGCCTGGCACAACTAAATATAAAATTTATTGGATAAATATAATTCTAACAACAAAAATAGCTCCTGGGTGTTTAATTTAAGAGCTGATATTTATCCATTTTCTATGTTTTTCTTGATAATAACTAAAATCAAATAAGTTCTTACATCAATATCTATGGCACTGTACTGACAAAAACAGTGGTTTTGGACAGTCCATGTTTTTTTTGTTTTTTTTCTGTCTGTCTTAGTCACATGATACACACAGG
>JAPTGZ010000003.1:29631208-29643429 GCA_029814645.1 Fowleria isostigma
CACACACACACACACACACACACACACACACACACACACACACACACACACACACACACACACACATACACATGTATACATCCAGTGACCTGCATACATCCTGACAGATAGGGACACATATTCACATAGAAATTTGCACGCATGAGCACACATAAATAAACAGTCACAGCACGGATCACTGCATGCATGCACATACACACACACACATGAGCGCAGCATGATGTGAAAAGCCGAAGCTGCTTCTTAAAGAGCGACCAACTGCCGAGAAGTGAAAGTGAGATTAAAGCTTTAGAGTCAGTCTCTTGACCCGACCTGACCCGAGCAATTACAACAAATCATTTAACAGCGCTCATGTGGGTAATTATTGGACTTCTAAACACACACACACACACACATACACACACACACGCTCATAAAAACACAATAGCTGGTTTTTTTTTTTTATAAGCTGCTGCAGAATAATCCTTTTTTTTTTTTTTTTTTTTTCACTCTAACAGTAGATTTTCTCTATTCGTCCTTGTCCTGCAGGTGAAGCTGTCCATCTGGCGCGAGATTTCGGTTATGTGTGTGAGACAGAGTTTCCAGCCAGAGCCACAGCTGAGTATCTGTGCAGGCAGAGTGAGCCCGACCAGCTCCCCACACGACGCAGCATGTTGCTCGCCACCAAGTGAGTGGATCGCCTCTTTCACTCATTCACCAGTCACTTAGAGCTAAATTCAGTTGATAACTTTGGTCAACTGGCATTTGTTGAAGGTGAATCTCTGGGACATGCTTGACTTTTACACACAATGTCTGATAGGATGCTTCTGAACCTCTGACACTGTATCTTCTAAGCATAATAATATATTATCAAAGGCTGAGGGGTTGAGGGAAAAATTTGCTTGCACTCGGCACCTGGACTAGACAGAGTGCAAAATATACTATGGCTTTTGGAATGACTTACCTTTTTCATGGTTTTTTGATCAGAAAAAAAAGAGATAGTACACTTAAAAACAACTTGATTCAGCATTTTCTTAGAATCATTCCTATTTATTAGACCAGATAAATAAGAAAACGGATAAAAAGCAGTCCCTGTTTATCTCAATAATGCTAATAACACCATGTAAAATAATTGCTTTACTGTTAAATTGAGTGAAGTTTAAAATATTGCGCTGTTAGACTTCAATAATGGCAGCAGGAATAGCATCACACCCCTATATCTTTAGAGTTATGTGGTCATTATTTACCCTTATGCATGAACTAACCCTTCCCTAAGCCTCTCCCAAAAACAACTCCTGTCCAATCCTACATTAGCAACCGTAACTAGGCATGGGAGGCCTGTCAAGCTTTCAGAACAGGTGAAAACTGAAGTGATGTCTGAATAAATAGTCACTTAATGCATGCTAATAAATAGCATCTGTGATTTATTAGCATGCCATTTTCACATAGGTTTTCTTTTTTTAAAGGTAAAAACCATTCACAGTTTAATGTGTCGTTACATCAGACTAAGGGACTTCATGACATTATGATTGAATATTTTCAAGGAAATAATATCAAACTTCTGTAGGAATGGTTCTGAAATAATGAGGTGTAGACTGGCGTAGCCCTGAATTATGTATTGGATAATCTGTGGTTTATAATAATCTCATAAACTGGTTTTAATGAATATCAATACAAACTTCTCCTGTCGCTCTAAGTAAGATGCTAGCTAATGTTAGTGTCTGATGTACTATTATTATTATTATTATTATTATCATTATTATTATTATTATTATTATTATTATAAATGTTAGCTAGTTTGGGCAAACAATGAAAACATGCCTTCATGTGAAACCAGTTTTACTAGTTTGCTTTAAGTTAATACAAATGCTCAACGTCCTTTGTTTATTAGTGCTAAATAATGTTAGTTAGCATCTTACCTGTAGAGTTTTTGTCAATCAAATTAACAGTGTATTGTAAAAACAGCTCCTCTAGTCCTTTCTCTGAACCTCTCTCTGCTGATACAGACATTTTGGATATATTCCTTTCACTCTGATAACATTGAAAACGTTATAGACTGCCAAAGCTTGACAGACGTAGCAACAATTGCTGAGGTGGGCGGGGCTTGGTATGGTAATGAAGATACACAATAATAGAAGTGCACGGAAAAACATATTGTCAGAATTTTACGGCGGGGGGCGGCACCTTTCAACTTGCAAAACATTTTTTGAAGACACGTCAAAAGCCAAGTGGCCAAGTGTGTGTGTGCATGTATGTATGTCTTGGGACTTACACAAAATATGGAAAGAGCTGACTGCTGCAATTTGTCATACCTATGTATTTATGGTCAAGAAACAGACTAGCACAAACAAAAAGTTGATAGGAACAATATTTTGGAAGATATTAGTAATTTTGGAATACAACAGCCTTACAATTATGTTGATATATCCAGAATATTTTGGCGGTGACTGCTGGACAAATGCGGTACATCATGTACAAATACACAACAGCATAAAAACTACTACATCTAGAACCCATGGATCCCCATGGGTAGTTTGTTATTAAGTTAAGCTCATCTTGGGTTCTCAGCAGTTTGTATCCAAAAGTTTGAGCCGTGAGATCGGTGGATATTATTGGTATGGTTTTAGATGAACGTTTTGAAGATTTTAGACAGTGTGATGCACAGCATAAGGTACAAAAATACAGTTTAAACATCAGTTGTCACATCTGTATGTCAACTCCATTCCCATCCACCACCCACAAGGCCTAACGCTCAAAATTCATATAAGACAAAATAAAGAAAACAATTCAACCGGAAGAAAGAGAAAAAGCAAAATAAGTAAAAAAAATAAATAATAAAGAGAATTAAATGTATATACATTAAATAAGAATATGAATTAGAAATTAATACATCATATTAAACAAAAAAATTAAAAATAAATAAGAACACATATCAAGCCTCCATCTCAGAGGAAAAGTCCAGTGAATGTATATAGCTCAGAAAAGGATCCAAAGTAACACAGTTTTTGCATTTATAACCTTTGTTGATAATCAGTAGGTCATTTTTTTCAAGCATACCTTCATTCATTTGTGACTCTAAATGTGGTTCTCTGCTTTTGAACCCTGAATGATAACCATCTGATTTCCTCTCAGGGAGATCTGTAAGGAGTTTGTGGACCTGATGTCCCAGGACCGCTCTCCGCTGGGTGGGAGTCGACCCACCCCCTGCCTGGAGCCCGGGGTCCAGGGAAGCCTCACCCACTTCAGTTTGCTCACCCACGGCTTTGGCACACCGGCCATCTGCGCGGCACTGTCGGCCTTCCAGAGTTACCTGATGGAGGCCATCAAAATGCTGGACAAAGGAGAAGGTGGAGGCAAGAGCCACCACGACAAAGAGATGAAGCACCGCAAATAGAGGGAGATGAGTGGACGGACGAGTGGCAGAAAGGCAGAGAGAGGAGGGGAAAGACTGAGCCAAGCCCCTCTGTGTCTTTACCTTCTCCCTCAGGACAAAGACTTTTACTTCCCAGAAACCTCTGCGGTCCGTCTCCTTGAGGAGGCGGGGCTTAGGATGATATCTGTACTGTAATGTGTGTTCACAACCACCTCGCTCTAAACGACGCATGGACCTCTCTTCTAAGTAGCCGGTTTGTGTCATGATGGCGTCTACGAAAACCTTCAGGATGAGTTTCCTACATATGGTTTTATTTATTTTCCCCGTCCTCTATTTTTTTAACGCGCCACTTTTATCTGTGATCTTAGAGCTCCTGACTTCATCGCACACATTTAAACACTCACAAACACACACACACACACACACATGGACACCTGAACTCATCTGGGAAGCCTCAGAAGCCATATCTGAAACACCGACCTGCTCTTTGCTCCTCTGGAACTCTGGGAGACTTAAGTCCACCTGATTGGACGAGCACAGCTTCCATTTGTAGTTCTTCTTAGTGGGTGGTCATGGGAAAATGAGTTCTATCGGTTGCCAGTGGGGAGGGGGTGGGCGGGCAGGGGTCTGGATGGGGAAAAGAGGAGTTAAAGGCAGCTAAAGGAGATTTGTTTTCTCTTATTTTGAAGTACGTGTTGGTAACTTAAGGAAATTACACAAATCATTTTGTACTTTCAGTGTATGTTTATTATTAATGTTATTACTGTTGTTATTATTATTATTGTATTACTTCATAAATGTAATATATTATTAAAGAGTTAAGAACTGATCAGTTCACTTCCATGAGTGTGTTTTATGATTTGATCTTATATTAATAAAAAGTAATGGCACCTTCAGGCCCTTTTGTCCACTTCAAAATTACTTTCAAAATGCAAAGAGGATACATTCCAGCTTTTTATTTGCTTTTATTGTGCTGCTATTGTGAACCCTCTTTCCCTCTGACACATTAATTACAGTTTTATTGACCCCTATAGGCAAAGTCTACTGTTGTCACTTCAACAGGAAGGTCATGGCCGGGGATTCAGCCGACACTTGTTTTCAGTATCGATTCATCTGTTGATGACTTTTTGTTTTTGATAAACCAGTTAATTACTTCATATCGAACAGTAGGAAACACAGAAGAATCTATTTCATTTTTCTCATAGTACAAAAACTTGCCTTTAAATGGTTTATTTTGCTCAGAAAATTTGTTTAAAGGTATTTTCATAGTTCCACACTAAAGAGCAAATAAACGTTGAAACTAATTTTGCTTCATTTAATCATTTATGTCACGATTCCTTCCATTTTAATCGCATGTGGAACAAAAAACAATCCTCTACCTCTGACAAAATAGACATCAAAGTTTGTCATACAAATTTCAGTTGTCTAAATGAGAAAAATCTCATTACAGTCTTTATTATTGATTACTATAGTGTCTCTCCATCACAACCCAGTATGGACTCAGCCCAGAGTTTGACAAATTCATGGTGTTGAAGTCAAAGCTCATCTGTAGATCATGTCTGAATGCATGATTTCACTGTAAAAGAAAAAAAAAATTCTGTTGTTTTTATGGGAAAAAAAACTGTCAGCTGTGGTTACTAGAACAATACGGTAAAAAGCATATCAAACTGTAAACAGATTTACAGAGTAACATAGATTTAACATGATTTTGGTGATATTTACATGTTTAAAATGTTAAATTTACAATATTGCTTTTTAAATTTTAAAACAAGCATGAAAATACGTTGCTATTTCAACATTATGGTCTTGCAATTTTACACCCAGTGTTTTTCAATTTACAAGTTTTATTTTCTCAAAACAATAGTAATACATAATTTTTACATACAAATCTGGTTTTGTTAATAAAGTCATCCTGTAAAAACTACAGCTATGTTTGATTTTATTGTTAACACCAAAATCTTTTCAAATAAACAAATAAATGCATTGTATTTTCACTTAGTTTTTTTATGTTGCAATTTTACAACTTTTTGCTGTTAATTCTATGGTCATTTTTTACAGTGCGCAGAAAAGTGGTTCCATCACATATAAATGACTCTGCTTCAGAAAAGGATCTATTGGTGGTTAGATTAGGAAGAATGATTTACACCAACTGTTTCAGTTTTATCCAAAATTTCTGATTATATCCTTAAAGAAGTTTGAACCAGTATTTACCTCATTACTTTGTTGTTAAACTATTGAATGAATAAAATGCTGTCATATTAGTTGCATTGACTACACTTTCATAGAGATAAACATTTGGAAGGCTTAGATCTAATATACTTCAGATTGATCAATATGTATCTGTTGCATAAAGCTGTTAAGTTTTATGTGTTTTTGCTTTGAATTCTGGTAAATAGACTTCTTTTGAATTAAAAAAATATGGTTGATTTTGCCACCACTTCACTGCAAAATAATTTAAGGAAGATTAAAAAATATATGTATGTATCCAAGTCATTAAACTACCAGAACAGTTATTTTTTGACTTTGGTATATGTCATATGTATATGAATCATTTTAGGTCGGGAGCCACAAGCAACCCAATCTGATCTCAAACCAGCTGGAACATAAAACAACAACATAAAAACCTGTAAATAATGCCAAATCCAGATTTGGAAATAATGTATTTCTATTGTTTTGATCAAATAAAAAGGTAAACTGAAAAGACTGTGGTGCTGTTTAAATTACAAGACCATAATGTTGAAATAACAGCCTACGCACAAGCTTTTTGTTTTAATAAAAATGTAATAAAAAGTAAATTGAACATTTTAAACTTGTAAATATCACAGAGATTGAATGTTAAATCTACATGTACTCTGTAACTATGTTTGCAGTTCAATGTGTTTTTTACATTATTGTTCTGGTAACTACAGCTGTCAGTTTTTTTTTCTGTAAACATAACAGAATTTATTTTCCAGTGCACATGCATGTTACGTTGGGAGAGAATTCAGTGCCACTGGAAAAAAAAAAAAAAAAAAGGTCCAATATATATACAAAAAAAATATATTATTCTGAAATTAAAGACAGAATTTTTAGTTTTTTTCCACAAATTCTGACTTTTTTTCCTCAATATAATAAAATATATAAATATTGGACCTTATTCATTTTTTTCCCAGCAGCCCTAATCCTCTTCCATAACCTACAGATCACAGTGGATCTACAAAGGCACAAAACATTTAACGTCCATCTGTTACAGTCAAAACAATGTGCCCAGACTCAGTACACCCCTGCCCCTCAGTGTCTTCCGTGTAATATTTGGACTTTATAAACCCCTCCAGTCGGCCGGACTGGACCCCTTTTGAGGCCAGTATTGGTCCGTGAGCCACATGTTTGCCACCCCTGGTTTACAGTGAGTATTTTGACGTGCTTTCTCAGACATCCCTGTCCAGTACTGGCTCCGGTGGAAACTCCTCCACAGCTGTGATCACTGTACCTGGAGTTCCACCACCCTCCTCCCACCCACCTCCACCTCCACCTCCACCTCTTCCACCCATCTGTTCGGCTCCTGTGCTGTGTTTCTCCCATCGACCACCCCTCACCTCTCCTCTACCTGCACGGTCCTTCACTTTATGTGAGGATGAGGATGAGCCACTCAAAGCAATTACCGCTTTCCAGGGACAGAACTAGTATGTCACCTGCTTAAAAAAAAAAAAAAACCCTCAATCCTACCTGCAGTATCTCACTCATCCTCCCTTTCTCTCCTCCCATCTTATTACCCTCCTGTGTCAATTTCCACCCCTTCATCTCCCTCTCTGTAACCTAACCCCCCCTCCCTCCTCCTTCCTCCTCCTCCTCCTCCTCCTCCTCCTCCTCCTCCTCACCCCTCTCCCCGGTCCTCTCCCTCTATCTGACACTCAGCGGGGCCGCTCTCCATCTCTCCCTGTGCCTCCAGGCAAACATATGCTGCTCTTCCCGTCAGATTCCGGTGTGTTTGAGAGAGGAGGGATTGTTTAATGTTTATTAATCACCTGTCTGTGGTGGAGAGAGGAGATGATGGAGCCACACACACACCGCCTCTCTCTCTCTCTCCTGTATACATATAGTTCACACTGTCTCTTTATCTCACAGACTGTGATGATACACACTTGGCCTGGTTTTCTCTATTTACAGCTGGATGGAACAATGTCTATTTACTATTAACACGACTGTTTTACATTGAAAAAACCCCCCCCAAAAATAGACATTCTTCTTTAGGCTATAACATGTCATCTGATGTGAAATAATATTTATAGTTACATACTCATATTTACACATTTTATTTTACATTTATAGCTAAACATCTGCAGTGGTGGGGAAAAAAAAAAGTTTTTGAACACCTCATGAATTTGGGATTTACTGAATTAAGAATCACACTTAAGGCGAGAAAAGGCACACAAAAACATTGAGTTTTCATGCAGTGGTCAGTTTTGAGATTTTGGGTGAGTTTACACCTTCCATATGTGTTCTTTCAAGCTGCTATAAAGAAAATGTTGAAAATACATATTAAGATGTTTATTTTATTACAGTTTATTTACTTCTGAATTTACCAAAGGGTTAGCATTCTAACATGACATGCCAAGTTTCAGTAGTAGGTCTTAAATGACTGTTATGTTATTAAATATTCAATTTCCATGAGCTTCAAATGTTGTAAATTATTTTTAATAAGGGCCTGAGCATTTTTTCTGTTTTTGAGCAATTGTTTCCAACAGTAAATTCCACTATTTAAATCTTTAAAAGCTGTTTTTTCAAAATATGTTTTTGGTCATTCTCCAGTAGAAACATTTCAGCCTATGTGTCATCTATGTACACCAAACTGTACACTTACACACATAGCAGTATTCTGAAGATATTTACAGAAGGATTTGTTAACACATCACTCCTGGCCTGATTTATGTGGGATTTTAATTTTTAAAAAATTTGGTAAAAATATATATTTTTTTAAGGCTATGGAGAGTATACTTTGATTTCCTAGCTAATGAAAGCAGATATCTTTAAATCCGCTTGAGTCTAAACAAATTGAAAAAATAACTTTGCAGCTGGCTTCATCATATCTTCAGATTTATCTACCAGACATATGTGGATTAATGACGTGACGCCTAAATATTCTGTCTGGTGGTATTGTTTTTTTTAAGTTAAAAAAGGTTTAAATGTACAAAAATATACAATCTATATGTATTATCTCTCCTATATATGTAATCACTTCACCTTTTCAAAAATCAGGAGTTATTTGCAGTTTTCCTGTCATTTAAAGTGTCAAAATATCATTTAAATTACTCTGAATCTATTACAATTTATTTTCTGTCCTATTTGGCGTGATTTCCAAAGTGTTTTGTATTCCTGTGCAAAATTACAAAGCTTTTGCAGTTATATTTCTCTCATAATATACAAACAAACTTTGTTCGATGATGTCATTTCATCAAATATCATGTGGCGCGACTATTATATGTCACTGACCTATATGCAAAAATCATATGTATTTAATGAGATAAGACCTAATTTATATGATTAAATATGTAAACTTCAAAAACTTGCAATAATTTTCTTCATAGTTGTGTAAGTAATCAACTGAGAAAGTTTGATGATGATATCTGTTATTTAAAAATCTTTCCCTCTTCACCTGTAGTGTCTTGTCTTCAGTCACTGAACTCTGTTTATATTGTTTCATTCTTCAAACACATTTGCTTCTTTCTGCACATGCTTCGTTCCATCGAGGTCAAAACTGGAGGTTTCAGCCAGACAATGGAACACATCCAGGGCATGACATTTTTTTCTTGTTAACAACAAACAAAAAATAATAATTTGTATTTGTGTCTGACACAGTCACACATTTTGAAACACACAAAAAAAGTTTGATGTAAATATTTCATGATAATATCTGAGATTGAGTAAACTTTTAAGGCTGTCCAATGTTTTCTTATATATGTATACTTATAGAACTTTTTCTTAATATAATCTTATTCCCATGACTTATCTGCTTCAGAAGTAAAATGTGCCACATTTTACATGTTCAATAAAATTAATGGAAAAACATTTTTTTTTAATTTTATTGAAAAAATAATAATAATCATGTGTTTCTACATACAGTACTGTGCAAAAGTCCTGTCCAACATTAAGTTTGTTGGTTTGTTAGCTAATGACCATACAATTATTTCTCACACTTTGTATTAAAATATAATCTTGATATATATGAAGAATGTACAGCAGTAAAAACAAAAGTTTCAGAGAAAAAAACATCTTCTATAAACCAAAGTAGGTTAGTGACCTCCTTTTGCACTTAACATGAGTTTAATCCTTTTGTTCAGAAAATATTAGATTAAATACATTAATTTTCTGATGTTTTACACCAGATTTCATTCAACACACAACTTTCACCTGTATTCTGGAGGCATTTTGTTGGTAGATGCTAATTGCGCTATTTGTACTTTGAATTTGGTAACATTTTCATTTTATGAGTAAATGTACTAATGCAATAAAAGTTACATCTAATCTAAGCTTAATTTTTTAAGATATGCTATTTTCTTTGATTTACTATTCAGTTTATATATTAATTAATACCACTATAAAACTTAATAACACCAAAGTCAGGTAGCACATGTACATTTAATTTTTTTTAACTGCTGATGTTTGCGATAAGCTTGACTAAAGTTATATATATATGTATATAAATATATAATTCTGGTCAAAACTGGACATTATTATATTGCTAAATAACTGTTGGGATGTTTCCAGACCTCTGAACTGTTGTTTCTTCATTTTCCCCTCCTTTAAGTTGCAGTTAAGTCTAAATATTTGTCCCTTATCTTACTGTTTGAGTGAAAGTGGTTGTAATGATTTGTAGTTCTGACTTGTTGGCCTTCCTGGAGGGCCTGAATATCTGATGATAAATCTGTCAAAAACAAACCTACTCTGCTATATATTCAAACTTCCCAAAGTTAGGTCTGTGTGAGTGAAGGTCAAGGCCATATTTGTACAAGTTCAAGTCTGTTGTGTTGGTTGGTGTGAAAGAAAGAAAGAAAGAAAGAAATCAGTACAGTGCGAAAAAATAAACAACTACACAACGGGACTGTATTTCCTGAAGCAAAACCTGGATTTGTTTCTGACAACCCCGTCTAGCCAGACCGTCTGAATTGCAAATACAACACCTGTAACCTGATTTGTATGCCATTTTTGAGCAGATAATGTTTATTCATTCATTCTAACACTGTATCAGAGAAGTGTTGATGCAACTCTACAGTAATTTTAGAAACCAAATTTTGTGATTTAATTCGATTGCATTTGGTTATTAATTTGTGGGTTTAAGAAGCAAAGAAAACAGATCATACAGTACCTTTCATTTATCACTGTGCAGAGTAAATTACACTGTAACAAATTTCTGCAATTTCGACGGTAAAAAAAATACTGTAGCTTTTAGTTTTAACAATTTACAAGGTACATATTACAATGTATTATGGGTAAAAAAAATATTTACGATAAGTTGAGGCATTTGTTCGCAGTATCATATTGTAAAATGGTTGTGTTTTCACTTGGTCCTGACTGTAAACGATACAAATGACAATTCTATACTGTTAGTATTAGAAAGAAATGACAAAGGACTTGAAGGCGGAGCTAGGGGAGGAGCCAACCCCACATCCAACTACTGAATAGAGTAAGACATTATTACCCCACAATATTGAAATGTGATTCAAGTAGTAACTTTATGCAATATAATTTGATTGTATAAATGTGTAGTTTAACTCAGTGTAACGTGGACGTGTCAAAACCAGCATTTTAGTCAGAGTAGTGCATCTGTATTTGTATGAGTGACTACTTCACATTATTTTATTAATCTTAGTTGTGTTTCATACAGAATATATGGGGGTGTGGGACTCAGAATGCACTATTTTTGCAAATGTGTTAAACTCATGCTAGCTGCATGCATTGGCCCTGTTCAGAAATGCCTTCAATAGTCCAGGCTCCGTTAGCGCCGTTAGCACAGCTACAGTTGAAGTGGAGAGGTCAAAACTAAAAAACAATTAATGACTGTTTCTAATATTAATACGTTACTGTAATTTACATACAGCAAAAACCTGTAAAAAAATATCCAGTAATATACTTGTCAGCAGACAATGTGAGTTGTGCATGCATACAAGCATTCATCTGTCAGCCATCTTTTACAACTCGCTACAGCACCCCGCAAACAACAAACAACTCTGTAATTCTCAGGCTAACGTTAGCAGCATGGTGCTAGTGTCTGCGGACCAGGCCTCAGACCACTGGCTACTCTTAAGCTGTGAAGCTAACGTTAGCAGTGTGATGCTAGCGGCTGTAAATGGAGCCTCAGACTCAGCCGGTTCCTGCATCCATAAGCGGTGTGTCAGTGTGACCTGTCCAATATGACTCCTTATAGGTAAAGTTGAGTCTCTGTACCTTTACATAATGTGACTCATACATAAGTGATTTGTCTTAGCAAGGTACTGTAGCGAATCGTAAAAGATGTCCGACAGAGATAAATGCTTGTACACATGCGCAACTCACATCGTCCAGTGACACATCGTCTGTTGACAATAAATTTGACAGTAATTAACAATTTTATAGTACTTTATTGGCAACTTTTGCTGGTATTTACTGTAAATTCTACAGGACATTTGCTACAGTGCAGATGTTTAAATTACACAACAGCAGAACTCCTTAAAAGTACATTTACTGTAATTCAGGCACGGAAAACACCAATTAAACTAATACAGTGGTACCTCTAATTACGAAATTAATCCGTTCCAGACCCGTCTTCGTATAATGACAAATTCGTAAAATGAACCGCATTTTACATGTAAAATGGCTAATCCGTTCCAAGCCCCCCCAAAATGACCCCTTAAGT
>JAPTGZ010000003.1:29650130-29665355 GCA_029814645.1 Fowleria isostigma
TCCTTCAAAACCCGAGGAGAAAAAAAAAAAAAAAAAAAAAATCCACTAATTTTCTCTCCTTCTGCGTTGTTGCAAGCCACTGTTCCCCTTTTAAAGCTGCGCAATTTTGGGATTTCAAAACAACTTATGGCCTCAATTTTTGACAGAGGTAGAAGCAGGTCGGTGTTTTTTTTTTTACTAAACAAAACAAGGAAAATGTTGGTTGGTAATGAAATCTAAAAGCGGGAGGCAAATGTGCAGTAATCCACACACCTGCCCTCTCATTTCAATTCCTTTCTCTGCCGCTCCGCTTATTCCTGTGACTTGTGTCAGTGTTGCCACGAGGGCAATGATCATCGTTACACTCCCTGTGGATTTGGGTTAAGTGTGTGAGAAAAAGATGCTTTATGTTTGTGAGTGCACACAACCGCCGCGAATATCTCATTGTGGGTGTATGTGTGTGTGTGTGTGTGTGTGTGTGTGTGTGTGTGTGTTGTTACTCCTCCGTGAGCCTGTGAACGCCCCAGTGGCATCACCCCCACCTTCCAGACACCTGTCTCACTGGTTACAATGTAACAATAATACGGACTTGGCATCAAAATAACCTTCCTTTCCCATGTCACCTCGGAGGGAACCAGGCGCCTTGTTAACCCAGCCACCTGAACTCACACCCAGATTCACGTACAAAACAATACACATCATATGTCTTATCCCCCCGCTGTGACCGACGCTCGCAAAACAAGACGACTATTGTGTAAATGAGCAAAAACGGCACTTGTAATCTAGTTGCTGCGGAAGGCTTTTGGGGGGGCGGCAAACCCACTCCTGATTGTGATATAAGTGAAGGCCAGACATCTTGACAAAAAAAACAAAAAAAACAAACGACAAATCCAAACTCATCTCCAAACTCTCCTCTTCACGTTCCAGCACTTCAGTAGCCCCTCCTCCCCCCGTCTTTTGCACCCTGCCCTGGGGCGTGTTCCCTTTATTGGCATTCCTCCTCAATCTGCTGTATTAATTGTTCATCTGTGCCGGAGCAGGGGAGCTGAGTGCAATATGGCGACAGTAATTATTTGTGCCCATTGTGTGCCCGTGCTAAAAAAGATTTTACAAACCCATATGGGACCAGCGGTAGATCACCACAGCACAGAGGCTAACTGTTGCTGTAGCCTGACGCAAAACTCACAGACTCAAACTAGGGCTGTGCAATGTGACAATTTATACAGTGTGGTGACAGACAAAGATTTGTTGTTATGCTCTGTTGTTATTCTATCCAGGTTAGGAAGCTGAATTTAGGACTTTTTTTAGGGTATGTTCAAGGTGTCTGGCAAAATTTAAGACCTCACATTCACAAAAATAACAGTACAATGGCCTAGGGTTGCATGATTATTGCCAAAATGATAATCATGATTGTTTTGATCAATATCATAATCACAATTATTCATCATGTTAGGGAAAACATCTGTATTTTTATCACACTACTTTTAAACAAACACCATTTGAACAGTTTTCAGTGCAATTGAACCTTTAAATAAGATTAAATGACAAATAATAATTTAAAAAAATAATAAATTACCCAAGCTTGTAAAATTTACTGACTACTGGTTGAGAAAGTGCTTGATTAGATATGGAGCAGAGCCCACATTTTAAATGTAAATATCGCTGAATATCAGGTTAATTTAATCGTGGCAGCCAAAATCGTGATCACAATTAAAATTGGATTAATTGTTCAGCCCTAAATGGGCCTCAGTTATAGTCTTTATTATGTTTCAATCCAGCCAACATTACATTAACATTTGTCGATGACTGATGTTTCTGCTGCTGATGTTCAAGCTGCTAAAGCTCATACCTGAACACCTCCACCCATGAATGACTTGTTGGAGGCTCCACTCATCCTCAACTCCAATACGATAAAATAATCAACACTAATTAAACCTGCGTATGACTTTCGTCACCAATTTTTCATCAAATCTGTAAAACCCGAGTCAAAGCCTAAGTATGATGTATCTGGGACTATGCACTTGAATCTCTTCCCTCATGGTGAACAATTTTGAAGTTTATGCCACCATAAACAAGTCTGTGTGTTTATAAACATAGCGGTAGGTAACTTGGGCATTTTCGCAAATGTGTCACGGGGTGCAATGTAGGTAACGTAGCTCCACGCAGCCGCAGTAGCAGCAACAAAAAAACGTCAACCAAGCAAAAGCCAGTGGGGTCTGTGTGGAGCTCTGCTTCCCACAATGCAATGCTGCGACATATTTCTGGAAATGCCCGAGTTACCTACTGCAATGTTTGTAAACACACAGACTTGTGTGTTTGTGGCGGAGTAAACTTCAAAATTGTTCACTGTGAGGGAAGAGATTCAGGTGCATCACCACGGACAGACTAACAGTTTCGTGACACTTAGGCTATGACTCAGGTTTTACAGATTTTATGAAAAATGGGTGATGAAAGTCTTACGCAGCTTTAAAACCAATTAAATCCAATTATTTATTTTCATTACGACCTTTCAGTGCCAGATTTAAGGATTAATGACCAATGTTAAGGAAAATGAAAGCCTTATATTTGGACAATTAAACTTAAAACTTGTCAAGGATCTTCCGTCTAACAGGCAGTTTTGGGGTTCAGTGTTGTACCTTCATTTTTTTTTTTTAAGACAAGCAGTCTACCATAAATGATATTCAATGAAATATGTTTAGAGTTTGGACTGTTGTATGGTTAACACAAGTCCTCTGAAGAAGTTATAATTTTATATTTTATTTGCAGTTAAGTGTCAAGACCCATCAAAGGATGACCTATACCCACACCCTCGAGAGGGAAACCCATCCTCTGCAGTTCTGACAGGAAATTGGATCCAGAACCATCTTTCATTAAGACATCAGTGCTAAAACTGAGCCCAATGTTTGCTTAGTTTCACTGACTCATCCCATCCATGGCAGAGGAATCAACTATCATCAAAAATGGTGTGTCATCTTCCATCAGTCACCAACAGACACAAACAAAATTAAAAAAAAAAAAAAAAAAAAGCACTACTTCAGTACTTAACTGATAAAGTGGTTCTGCTCTGCTTTAAGCCCTGCATTACATACCAGGGATATAAAAATGATCTGCAGAAGAACTGATAATGAAACTGATTATCATGTTCTGTCACAAAGCACACTACATGACAGAGTTATTGTCATTTGGATGATCCCTTTCATTTGACCATGTGGCATATGATGCATGATGACAACACAAATTTTGAGGAGAGAGATTGCGACAGAACTGAATCATTCTGAACTCTACTCAGCCAAGACAAAACAAAGAACTCTTACAGACCCTGCAGACAGGTCCCACAAAAGAATCAGACATCCTCCATCACAGCTTATGCAAGAATTAAGTTAAACTGTACACAGAAGGTTACATTTTAGGTTATATTTTATCAAATATAGTTTAAAAATGTTTTCTATCTGTACTTCATACTGTACATTTTGTTATGTGATTAAAGGTCGTTAGTGATGTCTAGTGGCAAAGTTGCAGATTTCACTGTTCCCTCACCTATGGTGGCCGCAAGACATGTGAGAGTTCTCATTAGAGCCAGATTTTGTTTTGACAAGGTTATTTATTTAAGGGAACACACTCAAACGTATGTCTCTTGCTCTAAAACATGAAAAAGGAGATGGGAATATCTGCTCCAAGCTACAGTAGAAACATGGCAGTACAACACGGTGGAGTCCATGAATAGCGACCTGCTTCTTCTTCACAATTCAAAGTTTCAGGAAACTTTGCACCAATGAAAACACTGTGAGAGCCTTTAACTGAAAATCTGCCCTGAAAAGTTTCTAAATAAAAGGATGAAAATAATAAAAAATGAGTATGTTTTATTGGTCAAGCATATACATTTCAAAATCTAAAAGTAACAGGGATTTTACTAAAAATGTGCCACATCATGATATTTATCTCATGCTAGAATATGAAATTTTGTTGTGAAAGCTCAAACTTTACAAAAATACAAAGAAAACATGTTTATTTCTACACCACTGCAGAGCAAACATCCATATTTTAAAAAAACTGACGACTCTAAGGCTTTTAGGCTTCTACATAAATCTATAAAAAAAATCTACTATGATATTTATAAACCTGCTGCTTCCCCCGAGTTCTCCTGTATCAATATGACCTCATGTCTCAGCCTCCCACACCGACGAATCCGGCAAAACTTTTTGGAATACCACACTCGTACCTGTCAATTCAGAATTTATCATTTTAATCTGCATTTCTCTTCAATAATATTAAAGTCCATCAGGCAGGAAAATAAAGCAAATAGAAGCGGAGCGGACGCCACGTCTCTATGCCCTTAAAACTCTGCGTTTTTTGTTTTGCTCTGTAGTGAATTTCATGAGTATCATTACTGATATGCATGCAGCAGAGTTGAGGCCTCAGGTGATTGTGCTTACCGCTAGCTTTTTTCTTTGTCTCCTCTCTAAAGCTTGAGTGAATGCAATACTCCTGAGGATAACGGAGGGCCCAGTTGTTTTTCTGGACGGCAGACTGGTAAGTACACAGTTGTATGTGAACTGTGGTTCGCTTACTCTGCACAGACATGCTCTGCTGAGTTCAGCTAACTACACCTCCCGGAGGTCTGCAGCCACTGGGGTATGACATCTCTCAGAATAAAGGACGCATCTGTAATTTATCCTGCAGGAATAAGCCATCAGAATTAACAGTATACCACTGATTAATTTATCAGCCAGTGGTTTTTATCCTAGGGGCCTCGATATGGCAACGGGAGCCCAGGATGGTTTTTGGGTGGGTTCGAGAACTGCTTTTAGGATAGGAGAGAAAAAAGCAAATATGATATAAAAGAAGATCATTATCTCAATACGGTGTGGCTTGTCGGATTTAAACTTTAATCTGCACTGATTTAATCAGATTAATTCAAATAAACGGCAACATTTGGGGGTTGAACATACTTTGAGACTACAGGCAATTTTCAATGAATCGCTACAAATAAGTTTATCCATGTCTGAGAAACCAGCTTGTGGTGTCAAAGTTCATCTTTGCTGTGCATGCAACAAAATGGCAACTTTTTTTTCTTTTTTTTTTTTTTTTTTTTAAAACAGAGTTACAGGCACTAACAGGCATTATTGGCTTTTTTGTTTTTTATATCAGCAAACAACACTAAAAGTTGGACTTGCTTAAAAAGGACAGGAGTTAAAACAGTGAGGTTGACGATAGGTCATGTGGAAAGTTTAGTAAAATATTGTTGTTTGAAACAACATTTTAAAAACAATTCTCATTATTAACAGGAAATCATTACATTCATCATTGCTCAAATAAACCAAAGGACTAATCCAGCAAGTAATATTAATTTCAAAGCTGGGTAAGGGTAGAGACATAGCCTCAGACTGAACTGCTTCGACCGTGTCAAATATCAAAAACATCTGGTTTCTTTACTAAATATCAATACCTAGGAAGTTAATCTTAGTGCATACAGCTCTTATACATTTACATTTATCACCTATCAAAATATAAATGAGCTCAATAAGAAAACCAACATTTTGTGGCTTTTTCAAAGCGGTATTGATTCCAGTAATGAAAATTTGTGAATGACACTCAGCCCTAAAACAATGTCAAGTAACTATACAGGAGTTTGTTTCTGCAACATTAGTAATTACTGGCACAAAATCAGCCGTAAAACTCTTGACCGTCTGGTGTTTTTGTCTTCATCTTTACTTTTTGCTGATATTAAACAGCACAACTAACTGATAACATCTTTCTGTTTCAGAAAATGGATGAGATCCATTACATATTCTACGTACTTGAGATGTTTTGGGGGAAAATACCATAAAAAAAACTTGTTTATAAAACATAATTTGCAAATGTCCATGTACTCTGGAGGTTGATGATTGTGAGAAAAGCATAGCTGGAGGAAGGTGTGGGATGCAGAGGAGAAACTGCTACTGCTACACTTTGTGAGCACTCCTGAGAGCGCGGCATTAGTAAATCTTGCACTCGTAAAACCAAATTCATAACCGTGAGGCACAAAAATAACGATACACTTGCAGCTTATGGCAAGACATGAATATAAATGTTATCCTCCACAACATGTACAACCTTGACTGAATAAAACGATCCAGATCCTATAGGTCCCCGAGTGTGAACGTACATTGTATTTGTATGTATGTTGACTCCTACTCCTTCTCACACTCCAGTCTGTGTTGTGTTGTCTACTGGGCCTGGCTGTTCCCCCATGGGACCCCCACTCCTCCTCCTCCTCCTCCTGCTGCCGCTGTTCTATCCCTATCCCCCGTTCGATGTGTCCCACATTCCCTTCTCTGCCACACTAATTGTTTTTTGTAATTATTTTCACCCTTCTGCTATTGTGACAGGCAGCGGCTGCACTACTCTTAACAAATTAGTGGAAGAGCTGCAACACACAGATACATAAAGAAAAGCTGAAGATGTGTTACATCTACAAAAAAAAGTGCATAACCACGAGGGCACACTATGAATAACAAGTTAACAGAAATATACTCCATTATGTTAGGGAAAAAAAACACATATTCAAGTTCAAGGATGTTTATCATTACTATTACATAGGTTTCAATTTGTTTTAAATAGCTAATCGTGATATGTTAAAGGTATTTACAGTAGAAGAAAGCATTCAATGTGCAATCCTCTTCAGGATTAAAACAGTTATATACAGTATTAATATTACGAGCTCTAAAATAAAGGACGAAGTTGTATACAATTATGACAACCGAAACAACAGACAAATCAATTCTACACATCAACAGACCATTATCACACATCTCTATTATGGAATAATCGTGTTTTTTTCTTCAAACTAACACTCATAACTGCTTATTTGACTGTCAGTCAAAATATAACCGTGTCTTGTAATATTCTCCTGCTGCATCAGCTGATAGTTTACATTATAGCTCCATTAGCTTAGCTCTGTTTTAGACAGAAAACAGACAGTAAGACCACAAATCACCTCCATTTTCTGAACAGTTTGTGTTGTCGGTAGCTGCACTAAAGATCTGTTTCGACTCGTCCACACAAGGTCAGGTGTACAGGATGCACTGTTATTTCAGTTTCACTTTGATTCTTGCTTTTGAGCACCTGTTTTCAGTGCTGAAATCAACTATAGTGCTTCAAGCTTTTATCACTTTGTCACTTTCTTTGACTCTAAAGGTTGTGTCTTAGTGGGTCATCTCATCACTTTCTGATGCTTGGTTCAGAAGCCCAGAGGTGTTAGTTTTCACAATGAGACACTGGCGGAGTGACTCACTACTCCTTCTAGTGGTCACATTAATCTGTTAGTCTGTGTGCAAGAAAAGATTCTTTAATATCTTTACAATCCAATACACTGGCATCTTTTGCATAACTTGAGAAATGTTTATTCTAAACACTCCAATTATACTATTAAGCCATCTTTATATTTGAAGGAAAGGTAAGTAATCTATTTCATAATACTAGAAAGGCGCAGAGCATTTGTGTGTGTGTGTATATATATCGGCAGGATTATGACAAATGTAGATGTTTTTATCCGGCCAATTTGGTACCCACAGTTGAGGAATAGCTCGGCAAGTTGATAGGACCAATATTTTGGGAGATGTTAGTCATTTTGGAATACAATTACCTTACAACCACAGAAGTGAGTACCATGCTGCATGATGGGAAATGAAGTTCAAAACACAAACGCTGCATTTACTCCTGTAGTCCTGACATACTAGTGTTAATATTGGCACCTTCATTGGCACCTGCATTGGCACCAGATCTGACAGGTGGAAACAGCTTATTGATACAACCAATAATTTTGGAATTATTAGTCGCTTTTACAATTACAATGGGTTCACAGGCAGCCCTTATGGGGGGGGGTTCCTGACCTCATCCACCCATCATGTTCAGTCCTGTGTGAGGGTCTATGGTCCATGTCTATGTCAATATAAAACGAAATGAGGGCCATTTTATTTCTTCCTAATCTGTGTTACACCGGTAAATTTAGTCAACTCATCAAGTCATATGAATGTGATGAAGTCATACGGTAATGATGTAAGCCCTTTCAAAGTCATATAGCTGATAAGGTCACTATGGACGCATGCTTTACTGTTACTTCTGATTTTATTCCAAAACCAAATGAGGGCATTATATTTGTTCTAATCTGTGTGTTACACCAGTACGCTTAGCTCAGCTCCACATTTTATCAACTCTACAGCTTCAAGAACCAGTGGATTCCCCCAGGTCACCACGCTAGTTCTACATATAACTGAAAAGGTGTTAAACCTGTACTAAACTCATCATTTGTTCACCTGTGCCAAAAAAACTGTTGAATTTGGAGGTGAAACATCTAATTATTCAAAATACAATTTAACACCACTAGTCTGATAATAAATTCCTGAAATGAAATGACAGCAGTTCCCTCAGGAAAGCCTGCAGATATGTGGACTTACGAACACAGCACAACAACAAGTGTTAAAAAGTCTGCATCAGTGTCATTGTGAGCCTTAATGATTTGACAGGGGGGCCAAAGCCCTGCGCTCACACACACACTTAATGGGAACAACAAAGTCTGAGAACCTGTGAGTCTGAAGATGTTTATTAGGCCAATGGGACTTGGACCAACTAAACATTCATTAGTACACACCCAATAAATGGTTCCCAAAGGGCTTTATGTGTTTTTAGGCTGGTTTTAACAGGCTGAGATGTATTCAAATTATTAGTTTAGTGATTAATTTGTTCTTAAATCACTTATTTGACGATACAGAAATAGGTAATTCACAGCTGTAAAGAGTAGTTGCTGTAAAGATTACATTAAAAGTAAGGAGGAGACAAATGTGAAGGATGGACTTGACATTACAATGTCTCTGCTGTGCAGTCCAACTGGAAAATCCACCTGTAACAGCAATTTTATAATACAGCATAGAATATATAATATTTTGGCTTCATACTTCCATTGTACTAGTACAACTGCAATTTCCACCTTTACAAACAGGTTACAATTTAGTGATACCCTCTTACTTTGTTGTCATTTTAAAGGAGAAATAAAAGCTGTGTAGGTTTCTGCTTCACAAATGGAAATATTTGATGATTTTCTTTTTTGTATCTGAAAACAAAATTAATATCTGTGCATTTGGGATGTATTACACAAGCATTCTGAATAAATTCAAACACATTGTCGACAGAAAACATTAACTCATGGTCAATAATGCTTCTTTGAAGGTGTGATCATTAAATATATGAGTAGAAAGTTACTATACCTACTGTTGTTTGAGTCTATATTCAGTTCAGAGTACCTAAATCTAGTTCTTGCTTATGGTTCTTTATAAGACCTCAAGGAGGTGACCATAATCACAAAAAGCAATGCATACTGAAAAACATGTTCAAAATTATACATCAATTACTCTTAATGTGCCTGGTTGTGCAACTGTGCAAGTGAGGCTGGTTCAGATTCTATTTTTAGGGCTCCGGGGCCTCGCCAATAATCAGCAGTGAAAATTCAAAGCTTCAGTGGGGGGTCTCATAAGAAATCATTAGCATTGCAGTGGAGAGTAACACAGCCCCACAGTAAATTCACTCACAGTGTCATAGCTTTGCCACAATGACATACATTTAAAGAACACATAAAGGTGATTGGTACACAATAAAATGTAAAATTCTACATCATGTGGCAAAATGAGCATAAGTGTCACTAATTCCTATAAACTGAAACATGTCTGAATACCCACTAGAACCCAGGTCGAATATGGGCATCTGCAGCTAAACATGCCCCAGATGTCTTTAAGAGTCTGACATCATGACTTTACATTAACAATGAAATACTTTTAAAAAGTTCTGCAGATTAAAGTCAACAAGTCAAATAGATAGCATGTGTGCAACAGGATGCACTCCTTCTGGTTTAACTTAAAAGCTGGTGTAAGAAAGACTGTCTAATATTCTAATGGAACTTCTGCATCATTAACTTACTGCTCATTGGTGTATAATTACAAAAATATCTGAATATTAACACCGAAAATGTTATGTCTTCCCCTACAATGTGTATTCAATACTCAAAATTCAGGTCCAGCCCTACATGCAAACTTAACTCATTTCTTTCTAGTACTGAAGTTAATGACGGTCAGATGTATACTATTTATGCCCTGAGGAGCTGTGCAGTCAAGGCTCAGGTGTTGTAGTGATGTCTCAA
Source organism: Fowleria isostigma (assembly GCA_029814645.1). Lineage (NCBI taxonomy): Eukaryota > Metazoa > Chordata > Actinopteri > Kurtiformes > Apogonidae > Fowleria > Fowleria isostigma. The sequence continues at coordinate 29,660,278 of JAPTGZ010000003.1, forward strand.
AGGGAGAAACCTTCACCATTCACAACATGCTGACAAATATACCTGCGCTGTCAAAATGAATCTACTGGCTGAACAGAGATGTCTCAAGCTGATAACAACACAAACAATGCTTTGAATGCAAGTGAGATTCAATCCCCATGTTGAATGTAAGAGGTATCTACCATGTAAGACAAGCCAGGCGTCTGATGTTCCCGCAAGCAAAAATGAGATGATAATTGCTACTAGAGTACTGCAGGCATGCTGAAATAGAAATGATAACAACTAAATGTATATTCACTAATTATGCAATGATAACCAACTCGAATTTTGCCCATTTGCAAACTGAGAAAATGCACATTAAGGCCGGTACTGAACATCTTAGCAGGTTTCAAAAACAGTGCGTCTGTGTGCAAGCTGAGAGGTACAACACCACAAATATCTGGAGCTTCAATTAGATTTCACTCTGTTTATGTTACATTTTACTGTGACTCTCAATTGCCCATGAAATACATTTCAACTTATAGGAATTTTGAGTGACTAGTTATGTGTATGTTACAATAAAAGACAGATACTGTGGTCCACAAAACACACTATACAAAATAAAAATGTTATCTTGTATTCCTTTTGGAGGTGGTTGATAAAAAGACATAGATCAGTTTAAGTATCAGAAAAAAAAAAATACCTCTACACTCAAACAGTTACTTCTGTAGGATTATGGTAACACTCGTCTTTTTGTCACTAAAATCCATTCTCCCTGGGAGTATGAAAATATAAAAATTGACATTAGTCATTTCTAGGAAGCTGACGGCTATTCAAAGGCTCACAGTAAAGTCAGTGGCAAAAGGAACTAATAACTGAAAGTATCTTTGATTTGATAGTTTGAAATAAAACTTCAAAATTTAAAAAAAAAAAAAAAAAAACTCATCACATTGTGTTTTGGTAATATAAGCTTGTTTTTCCTTTTCTTTTAGGAGTTAGTTTATTTTATCCTTAATATCATTATTGAGTTGGGCTGGGTGGGAGCATAAATTTAACATGGGATTGTAATATCCATCTATCTATAGCTACAAATGTTTAAAAACAAGGCAGTTGGTTTTTTCTTGTTTTCCTTTTAATACAAAGCACTGCATCTGCTATTACACTAAGAGTATGAAACTCCTTCCCTGCATAAGAATGATCAAGTTTAGCCGATTAACCCTCTTTCTTTATTTTTCAAACACTGTCAGGATATTCTTCAGACTAGCATCATTAACAGATTATATACTGTTATAAATACAAATCCATCTGGAAAACATTGTCATATTTTTCATTTTATATCAACTGTAGATGATTATCCTTACAAACTGAAATGTTGATTTTCTACTCTTGAAACATTACATCACAAACCATCTGCTGAACTACTACCATCCTGGGATTACCGAGAAATGTTTGAAGACATTACTTTAAAAATTACTGGCTTTGCCAAATTACTGGCTTTGCTGAAAAAACTGGTATGTTTCAATTAAATTTCAATGTATTGCAATGTATAAAGTAGTAATAATGGCATTATGTTTTATAATCTTTCACCATGGATGATATTACTGTGAACACACACCTATTCTGTCACTTAGTCAGACACACCTGAGGGCTTTTCTGTGTGACATTAAAACAAAGCTTTGGGCTTGATGTCGCTGCAACATATTATCTGCTATAGCTCATAGAAATAAAATATCACAGTTGAAAGGGAAAAAAGTCTGAATAAATTATTTCAGAATGTGGTGTATTAGAGTAGTTACCCTGCTCCGAAGGTAGTCTGCAAGGTTCTTCCGTGTGAAGTTAGCTGCAGCTGCCGGACTGAGTTCATAACCTAAGAAAATAAATGCCAGCAAATGGTATCAGACAAAATATTGCCTTAGAAAATGTGCTGAATCACTGTGTAAATATGATGAGTAGAAGCACCATCCAGCTACTGAAAAACATAATTTAAAAAAGTTCAACTACAGGTTATATTACTTGCATATTGTTGAAAATCATAATTTTCTTCACAAAACTGTTTGGTTATTAAATAATTCTTATGACACGTACATGAAATCAGTACAACTTCCTACTGAAACTCAAATATTCTCCCTGCATTTATCAAAAACTATTAAGTACCATGGCCTGTCAAAAAGTTTTGGGTCAAATGAGTTGGCCCCTAAAAAGAGTGGATGAAAATTGTCCTAAGGGCGCTTACCATTCCTCATTTTGTAGAGCTGAACATTTTTCTGGATGTACTCTGCAAACTGTACAGTGTCTCCTGCCTCTCCAACACACAGAAGCAAAATCTTCTCACTCAGCTTGAACATCTTGTCATAGTCTGAAATACAAAAGTTATTGTTATTAAAAGGTCTTTTACTGAAGATGAGTAAGCACGCACCAACAATGACTTTCACTTTCATTATTAAACGTTTGTAGAGCTCATGTTAATTTTAATCAATATTAGACAGAGAATGACTTGTCTATGATCAAATAATACGTTTAAAGTTACATACACACGGTTACGGAAATTAAAATATGTTACATGTACATCCGGAGAAATAATACTGCTTGCTGTGAGCACATTTAGCAAAGTTAGCTCATTCAGAGTGATGTTACACAGCTACATAGAAGTACAAATACAAAAAAACCACCTAAATAAGCGTTAATCACAGTATATTTGCAGAATGTGAGAGGGTTATAAGAACTGTAAAGAAAAAATAATCTGCTAGTTTGTGTGTGTGATACAGTAACTTGTCAATTTAACCGGCTGAATGCTAATGCTAAGCTAACGCGTTGTCTTACCGTGTTTCATCTGAATAATGCTGCTGGCTGCAACATTATCGGCGGCGACGAGGACAAAATCACGCCCTTGTAAACCGATTAAATATTCCATTTTGTTTGATAAGTGTTCGTGGAGCTTATAATAAAGATATAACAACCAGCAGGCGCTCGTTAGCTCCAACCATCCAGATTACACAGCAAAAGTTTAAGCTACCGGGCGCACGTTTTTGACGTCACCGGAAAACACTCCTTCGTATTTTCTATGCGACTTGGGCGGGCAATTTGACCGAACTGTTGTTGCTGTGTCGGCGATAGAACTGCTCCGAGTGTAAGTAAAATACCAGAAGATTTACAAAGAAAAAGACATTATGCACGAAGGGACGCCTAATACTATAAAGGAAGAGTCTAATAATATGAACGGTCCGCCAAGACGACGGTCATCTCGGTTGAGTCCACGTCAAGCTGATATAACAACCGACAACAAAATGGCGCGGCCTGGTTTTGCTGTTAAACGCTCTATTATTGTGAGGAAAATAGCACCCAGGAAGACGGCCGCACCCTCCGAGCACAACAAGGAGAACACGCCGAGACGGTCGGGGTCTGAAAGTGTCCAACAGAAGAAGCCAAAGGTCTCCACCCCTAGTCCAGTCCCCAACCATGGGGGCTCCTCTTCCTCCAAGAAGAAGCAGCAGAAGGCCGCTGTGCCATCCCCGATCCTCCCGTCAACGCCGCCGCCCGCTTCTCATCCCCAACAGCCGGCTGTGGATCCAGCTGATGCGGTGTGGTCGCAGAAGGTGCGCCGGTCCTACAGCAGGCTCAGCGACAAGTCATTCAGCAGCCCCGAATCCCGTGAAACGTTGTTCGGGTTTGAAAAGCTCAACACCCCGGAGGTAATGCGGAGACGAGGAGGGGGAACCGAGACAGGTCTGCAGGTTTCTGGGTCCTTGTCTGGTCTGTCTTCATTCACGTCTATGCTCGAGGCGGATGATTGTGCTTCAGCTTTCCCTGAACCGGATCCAAACATCCCTGGGGTGGCTGTGGTGAAGGAGAAGAGGCGGAGGAGGAAGGTGCAGCAGATCGACACCGCAGAGCTGGATCAGCTGGCTGCCAAAATGAACGCAGAGTTTGATGAGGCAGAGGGCTTTGAGCTCACTGTGGAGTGAACACTGACACAGATACACTCAAGGAATCCTATGGTTCACTGTTTTATTGTCTGTGCCATGAAAGACTGAAGTGACAATGGGAGCATCTTCCTCATATGGGGTTCTTCAATACACTCATTTGTACATTTTTGTTTCTTTATATTATCAAGTTTGATAATTTTACATTGGTTTGATTGTTCATGTAAATTCTCTTTAAGTGATTGTTTATGTGCTGTGTTCAGATAGTGTATATTTGTATTGAACTCAAAGTTTTTTTATAGGCAAATCACAGTACGTTAGAGACAAGTGTTTTTGAGTCATAACTAGAGCTGCACAATATTGGAAAAAACTGACATTGCAATTTTTTTAGCCCTGCCATATATATTACGTTTTGATAAAATGCTCAGGAGGATATAATAGCTGTGTTGTGCAGATGTATGGTAAATGGTCAAACAAATTAGTTGTGTTACCTCTTGTTGTGGCAACAGGTACACTTTCGACACAGAATGTGTTTCAGTATCATCCTTCTTGTAGCCAAAATGATTCCAGATAAACAATGTTGCTTTTCTTTTTGGCACCATTATCTGTGATTTTGTTTTTATTACTCATTTTTCAATGTTGTTACCAGCAACTCACTCCAAACTGATTAAGAACGATTGTGATTGGTGGATTGCTGCGTGCAGTGTGTGTCAGGTACCTTTGAAATTAGATATGTTGAGTTCATTTGCTTCCTACATTGCAGGACCTGCAATGTGACTATTGTGGACACATACATCATGATGACAATGCTGAACCGAGATATTGTGCAGCACTAGTCATAACTTTTATTTGTCATGTTGAATTTGACTTGGGAGGATAAAACAATTCTTGTCAGTGTGTCCATTTCTCTGGCATCATCAATATTGTTTTGATTTTTCCACAATGTTTTTCATGCCCTGCTTTGACTATTGTCCCACTGTCTTAAATATTGTTTTAAAAAAATCTATTTTTGTGCTTCTAAGTGGAAATAAATACTAACCAAGATAAATAGAACTACAAAAAAATATTTTGAGTTAATTAGCTTGGTATTCAGAAACATACACAGTCACGGAAAAAAACTGTTAGACCACCTTATGTTTTCTTCAATTTCTTGTTCATTTTAATGCCTGGTACAACTAAAGGTACATTTGTTTGGAAAAA
>JAPTGZ010000003.1:29703516-29717023 GCA_029814645.1 Fowleria isostigma
ATTAATGACATTATGGAAATGTTTACATTCACAAAATATCCTTTCAAACAATGTGAAAAGCATGAACAAATTGGGGAAAAAATGTAATTTTAATAATATTATGCGTCAGATTATCATTTACACATGTACATTATAAGTAACAGTGGATCTACAAATACACAAAACATTTATTAACAGGCGTAATATTGGTAAAATTACACTTACTTCTCTTAACACATTTCACTTTGTTCATATTTGTTAAGGTTATTCACATTTTTTGAGAAATTATGCATTGTTTTAGCGTAAATGCATGGAAATATTTGCATTTAAAAAGAGAAAAATCTGGAGTTGTGAGTATTTATAGGTTATCATGATAGTAGCTTATTGATCTGACCCACTGGAGGTTGAATTGGTCTGAAGATGGAACCTGAAAATGAATGTTAATATCTTAGTGTAATTTTAGTATTTCACAGATTCATCTCAAGGGCCGGACTGGACCCTTTGGCAGACCAGATTTGGCCCCGGGGCCACGTGTTTGACACCTGTGTTTTAGAGGGTATTTGGTAGATATCAACATTTTGCGGTGTAGTGTCTAATGAATGCTCTGTGTTGAATATATTTGTACTTGCTGAACACATTGTTTGGTTTTGAACACAGGAAGACTGGTTTGGAGGTAATAGTTTGATTTTAATAGAAAAGTCTGGGGTTTTGTGAATGTAGTTTGAATCTTTGGATTTATGTTTAAAATTCTGAGAAAATGACTGAGTGGAGGTTTTAACAAATGTATTTTAGCAACTGAGGAAAAACTAACTTGTCACATTCTTCACATTACACCCTCTCATGTCTTCGGAAACTATTTTGTGTTTTGACTTATTTTAGAACACTATGATCTTGCCAAAGAGACAAAAACATGAGTTTGTTTTTTTCTGTTTTACAGTGTTGTGAAATCAAAGCTGGGTAAATTTCAGGACAGTTATTTACAAAGGATGATAAAACTAATGATTAATGAACCAACAAATTCAGATCTTTAACATACAAACATTTGGGAAATGTTACCTTAACTCTTTCCCCCATAAAAACGCTATTTGACGAACCCCCCGTACCTTTAATGACGAGTTTTGACACCTGTTATTTTACTAAAGACAAGATTTGAACCATTAGAACAGGTTCTGTTTTTTTAAATGTAACAAATGTAGTGATAGATGGAGGTGACCACAACACATACAAGAACAACCAATAGGATTAAATAACTCATTTTCTTTATTTTTTCCTTATTTCTTTATTTTTATTCATTTTATTATATATTTTTTCATTTATTTTTGTATTTATTTCTTTGTTAATTAAAAAAGATGCATTTTTTGTACTTTTCTAATTGATTTAATTAAAAAAAAATTTTGTTTTAGTTTTTGAAAATGTACAGAAAAAATCTGATAATAAATTTTTACTGTTTTTTCCTGAAGTTTGCCAAAGTAGTGGTGACTGTAGCCATCTGAAAAAAGAAACAACAAACCGGAAAAACTAAATATAGAAGACGTCTAAGGGGGGAAAGAGTTAAAACCTGACATGTTTGCATCAACTGATATTTTCACCAACTGCTGTAGATGATATTTATTGTTTTTGTTAGTGTCCTGTGCTCTTTAATCAATGGCATTTTGGAGAATATTAAACTTAAGTAAAAGTGTTGCTTAACTTTACTGTTGCTGTGGGCGACTGGTCACATTGAGGTGATCTTATCTATTTTAACACTGTCTGGACTAGAAAAAAGGAGGTCTGTTCTTTTTTTTTTTATGTTTCATTGTGGTTTATTTCTGTCTTAACCAGAAGTCTCAGGACAGTTTGTCATAAACTTATAATTGTAATGAAAATATCTTTATATCAAATTTCTTTTTTTGTTTTCTGTCAATAGAACTGCATATTAAATGTAAATGCAATGTCAGTCCATGACATTATATAATGGTGTGACAGTAGTTTTTTTTTCAACATTCATAATGAAAGAAGCTTTTGTATGTTTTTTATTTCCATATTTGAGGTTAAAAAATTTTATATTTTAAGGTTATCAGTAATACAGTTGTGTTCAAAATAATAGCAGTGTTTTTAAAAACGTGTGTAAAGCTCATTATAATAGTTTTTATTTTGATGCATTAGGAACACTGCACTTTATATCCTCAATCAAAATATGAAAAAAAATGTCTCAATATTTATATAATTTTACAGAGAATGAAGAAAAATTAATATTGGGCTTTTCAAAAAAAAAAAAAAAAAAAAAAGCTTTCCCTAGGTATAATAAATGTTTTTTGAGGTGTACTCTCAATCACTTGACTGAAACATGATGAAAAGCATCAATGCTGATACTGTACTTTAACTTTTTTTCTTTTTTCTTTTTTTAAAATATGCACAAATTTGCATTTCATAAATGAAAACAGGTCAAAAGTCCACTTCCTTTTCTAAGTATTTGCAGCAGTAGAACACATTGTATTGAATGGATCAGTTGTTGGTGCAGGGTTCATCCACATTTTTCAAGATCAAATTCAAGCATTTTCAAGAATCATTTTCAAATTTTTCCGGCACAGCACCTTAAAAAAATAAGGTAAAATCCATATCTATAGGAATACATACTCATGATTACATTTTTCACTTTTTATCACCATCATGTACATTGTACTTTCTATAAACACCTAAAATTATGTTTCATAATAGTGAAAAGTTTAGAAATTAGAGTACACAAAGTTTTATCAAAAAAGGGAAGTCACTTGGTATATTTCAGACACACAAGACAAAGATTAAGATGAAAATGTACCTGAACTGACCTGAGAACACCCGCTATTTATTTATCTTTGACAGTTTTATTTTTCTAAATGTATCATCTCTCTGTGAGTAGCTTAGGTTTGAGTTAATATTAAACATAAATAAATAAATCACGTCACAGGGTTGCATTTGCAAGCACTTAAACTGAAATTCAAGAACTTTCCAGACCTTAAAAACACAGCACTGAAATTCAAGCATTTTCAAGGATGTCAAGCACCTGTATAAACCCTTTAAGTGGACATGTGTTTCCCTCTCACCTGTTTCTGAGGAGCGTCCGAGTTGGGGTCCTTCTCAGGAGACAGCGTCTGGAACAGGAATCCTCGGCTGTTTCTGGGAGCCAGAGGATTTCCCTCTGAGATGGAAGCCAACTTCTGAAGGACGGACTGAGGCTGACTCAGGAGTGAACCTCTCCTCACCTACAACCAGTCCATAAAAACAGACATGTATAGAATACAAGAGATTCAATGATAAAAGTCAAATATTCAAGTATGAACACATGTTTCTACTGTTGGATTTGTTTTCCAGGTTGAAGAACACGATAGAACCAACAATATTTAACAGATCTATACACACGAGGACTTGTCCAGCAGCCACTAAAGACCTTTTGTCCTTCAAAAACTTAACGGAGAATTTGACAGTTTACTAAATAGACAATAGATGATCACAAATGATGGCAGCAAGTGTCTTATTATAATACCACAGTAATACTAGCTTAATTTAATTTTTCTTTTATGGCAATTTTAACCCACAATGACCCAATGTGACTTTAGTGTCAGTTCCCAATGTAATCTATTTCTCCATTTAATCTTTTCTAAGTGATTTATCCCTTTATTATACTATTATCCTCTAAATGCTGCATTTTTCAGTGAAAATTATCTATTTTTCTATATTTAATTCTCTGATCATGTAGATGTTCATAAAAGCTCAAATTAAGTTCAGGGTCATTATATCAAAAACAGAGAAACATAACTTTTTCCAGTAAAATCTATCATTAACTGAACATAAAATATGCGTCTCCATCCGCTGTCATTGATCCAACTCCACAGGTTTAACTGTTGAATCAATGTTGTAGATGATGACAGTGTTTCCACGGTAACTACGGAGCCTCTAATCATCCAAATGGGTCATATCTGATGACCATGAAAAGACGACAAAATGCATTTTACACCAATTATTTACATGTATTGTTTAAATTAATAGTTCAGAAGTTATTAAACATTTCATGTCAGTAGATATTTTTGGTCACCGGTGGATGTGTGGGTCTTTATTAGGGATGTAAGGATATTTCTTTAATCGGTTAAAAATCAATATAAAAATAAGAGGGATTAAAAATCTATACATCAAAAAGGGGGATCGATGCACTGCTTCAACAATAGGAGGTGCTGTCTGTTATTACTGCTGCTTGTTTTGACGCCACGGTACACAAGCTTCATGGACTTCGCCCCGCCCACATTCATTTCTATGGGACGCGTCCCGATGCTTCTGCAAAACATTGTGGGTAAGCAGCGCGTTCGAATCGCCACCGCCCCTAATCATTTCTAAGGGACACATCCCTACACGTGAAAACACTTCCACAAAGCATTGTGGGTATGATGGGTCCGTCGCACATGCCGAGTTTTCGTCTTCTCTTCCAAACACATATTGGAGAACACATGGCAGAGGTTCTGAAGTCTGCTAAAGCACGATGGGAGAGGAAAAGACTAATCACGAGATAGCTGTTGTGACGGATAACGCACGGAACAGGGATATTGATGTGACCGAAACTACTGGAGCTACCCTCGCACAAGCTAATCATCAGTAGCCACTGGTTGGAACAAGCAGTCTGGAAGAAAAAAAATAATAAAAAAAATCGGGATTTGAATCATCTCGTGGGGTGAGTGTATCCTTACATCCCTAGTCTTTATGGGTTCAAATTCATCCTCATAGATTTCAATGACTACATTAAATGCAACAGAATTAGAAACCATATCACAGCTGAATAACAAATAAAGCCCAGTCGAATAGTTCTACTGTTGACTGAAGCCCACCGTCTGGAACCAATTAAAGAACAATTCAGCTGAATTAAGATCTGCCAGAGGAGCATATGAGGTCTGATAGAAACCAGAGCGTCTACTCAGAACATAAAGGTCAAAAGGTAGGTTATAACTTTATGCAAACATCAGGGGCTTCTACAGATCCTCATACTGTTAGAAGACTACAGGAAAAACTCCACCTTATAGCGCTCATGCTGCCCTCAGGGTTTATTAGGACTTTAAGGCTTTTCTGCACAGACAAAACCCAACGCTCAACTTATCAACAGCGCTCATCCCCTCAGATCACATCAAACTCGTCCCATATGAGATAAACAGTTGTGGTTGGTCCAGACTGTTTGGAATTAGCCAGAAAGAGCTGCCAGAGTAAATGTTAATCTTAGGTAGATACATCTGGTTTAAACGATATTTCAAGAACACATCAGTGAAAAGTCTGCTTATAGGAATCCATTATTAATAATCAGCTTTAAAAAAAGTTTAAGAGGCTTGAATCACATTTTCTGTGACATAATAAAATGGGGTATTTACCTTACAAATAAGACAAAACAGCATGTGAAAAGTGAGTTATGAATATCACAGTGACTTACCTGTAAGGGCTGCAGAGGTTTCTGGAAGGGATTCACAGATGATGACTTCTTCTCTGGTTGAGGAACCACGGGAGGTTCTGGTGTGAACAAATGCTAAATGTTATGACTACAATATAGACACTAAAGCCCTTTAGAATGCCAGTCTATACTTGAATTGTTTGTTCCTTAAAATAAAAATGTAGATATTAAACAATTTCAAGTATACAGGATTTCTACTCATTTTTCAAGGTCAAATTCAAGCACTTTTAAAGTTCATTTTCAAGTTTTTTCCCAGTATAGCACCTTCATCGACAGGAATACATGTGCTCATAATTTTTCCACTTTTTATCTTCATGATGTACATTGTATTATGCTATAAACATCTAAAATGATGTTTCTTTAGAGGCAAAAAGTTTAGAAATTAAAATTGAACACAAAGTTTTGTCCAAAAAACAAGAGAAGCCACTTGGTGTTCTTCAGACACACTCGCACCGAGACAAAGATTAAGATGAAAAATTAACATGGAGTCGACCTGAGAACATTCAATTATTTCCTTTTTTGTCAAAGTTTTATTTTTCAAAATGTACCACCTCTGTGTAAGGAGCTTTGGCTTACCATCTAACTTGGCAAAGTTAATATTCAAAAATAAACAATTTAATCACATCACAGGGTTATAATTGCAATAACTTTCAAGTACTTAAAGTAAAATTCAAGCATTTTTCAGACCATGAAAACACAGCATTGAAATTCAAGCTTTTTCAAGGATTTCAAACACCCGCAAGAACCCTGAAGTATATGTACTTAAAATGACAAAATTATTAACAGGTAACCACCTTTAATTTCCACATAAATGACTAATATCCTGTTACAGAAGCCACTTGGTCATTTATTTTAAAATACATCAAGTGCCCAGGAACAATAACTCATTAATTTAATATGTAATAAAAATAACACTAGAGCCAGACAAATAAGAACTCCAAATGAACTTACCATTTTGCAATAAGACTGGCAGCAGAGGCCAGGACACATACCAGTAGTTTTTTTTTTTTTTTAAATGTAATCTGTGTGTAAGTAGTTGTGCTTTATCTCTACAACACTAATGCACACCAGGGCTGGGTTACAAACAGCCTTCTCATTTCACAGCGTTAACCAGAAGTAAAAGTATGTATCTCAGAACATCTCAAAGATTTTGTTTCTCACCGATAAACCCTGTAAACGACTTCCCCTTCTCTTTGCTGAAATGTCACATTCACTTTAGAACTAAAAAAAAAAGCCTTTCCTCTCCAACACTTGGTGGATAGGATCCTGTATTGAAGCTCATTTTACACTGTTAGTCGTATAATTGGCCTGTTTTATGTTCTGGTTTCAGCTCCTTCCACCTCAAAAGGATTTAAAATATACTGTATTTTCGGTCAATAAGTTGCTCTGGAGCATAAGTCGCACCAGTCAAAAAATGAATCATAAAGAAGAAGAAAAAAAACAAACATTTAAGTCGAACTGGACTATAAATCGCACTTTTTGGGGGAAATTTATTTTACAAAATCCAAGAACAGACATTTCATCTTGAAAGGCATGTCATAATGATAACAATAGAATAAAGAACAACAGGCTGAATAGGTGTATGGTATGTTGATCTGACACATTAACAGGTATTCAGATACACTATAGCAAAAAGAACATAACAGGGAGGATGAATAGGAGGAATAAAAATAACAAAACTGCGAATCCAAAAAAACAAAACAAAAAACAAAACAAAACAAAAAAAAACAAGATACTAGTAATTGTCACAAGTCTAGAGCACCCTCTTGTGGCTGTAGGTAGTTTTTACTCCTTGGTCATGTCAGTTAGTGTGTAATAACATTTAAGAACATGTAAAATTATATATTTTAATTTATACAAGTTGCACCAGAGTATAAGTTGCAGGACCAGCCAAACTATGAAAAAAGTGCAATTTATAATCCAGAAAATATGGTAAGTAACTCAAGTTTTATTTTAATGGGATTGTTTCCAGTTTGTTTGCAAATGATGATTAAAATAACATTATCAGACAAAAACATGTCTGTGTTGATGACACTTTTCTCATGAGGTTTCTTTTAAAAACTAACCTTTCCTCTGCAGAGTCTTGGCAGTCAGTTTCTTGGCCAGCTTCATGAAACGGCTATCTTCCTCTCCAATCTTCTCATCGTCTGCGTCCAAATCTTCCCCTTTCTTAGCTTTCTGTTCAGACTGGAGTGAGACAAGGAGAAAGGAATGAAGGAGAGACGGAAACGAGGGGATGCTCTCAACTTTAGTTTATCTTAGTGTGTTTACTGGTAAGATTTCTGTTGACTGATAACAGCATCTGCTCCACATGTGGTTTTTAACTTTGACCAGAGTAACACATACTTCCGAAGGCTGCGTCCTACCTGTTCTCTGAGCCACTGCTCCTTCTCTAGTCTCTCCTTCCTCCTCTGGACATCAGTCTGGTCGATGTCGTCATCCTCCTCCTCTTCCTCACCTTCTGCTCCGGTTCTGTCCATGTTAAAACCATCATCTGGAGGAGAAACAGGAAAAAAAAACGTTCTTGTAAAAGCTCATATAAAAAAAAATATATATTAATGTTCAGTTAAAGTTAAATAAATAATTGCAACTTTATTATAGTACTATATGAGGCTGTGCTGTTACCTATAATAGCTGCAATTCTATTGACATATTTAATAGGGGTCTAAGAAAATATTGGTTTGCAATATATCACAATATTTCATTTCACAATACTGTATTGTATTGTGATATTATGGGTCATGCATGTAGTTTTTTAAAATGATAACGTTCACAATGAATTCTTTTTACAGCTAAAAGAATGTGAACATTTGAGTAGGATCTTAACCTGTAATGTCTGAAAAACCTTTATTTTTTTTTATTTTTTGTGTGTACTCTTTGTACTTGTTACACCAAATGTTAAAACTATTTATCCAAATCCTGCACTTTAAGTTGTTACAGAGGAAAGCTTTGTGATATAGCAGTAAATCCTGTTCTGATCCAATAAAAATGCGTCTATTATCTGTGCATATTTCTGGCATAATTCAATTTTCCCCAGGAATTATCTTTAAAAAAAAAAAAACCAAGTACACACACACACAAAAAAAAAATCACCTTAACAGAATCATGATATATTACAATATATGGCATCGTGATCCCAGTATTGTAATTTGTATTGTATCGCCAGATTCTTGCCAATAAACTTGCCAATGATGTAGGACAGGGCTATTCAAATCCGGTCCTCAAAAGAGAATTTGGCATATAGATATTAAATCCTCATCTTGCATTCGCACCTATGTTTTTCCAGCGGAAGCGACGAGCTCGTCCTGGGCCGTCGGAGTGCAGGTCACCATCAGCCAGATAACGCTCCTGGTACAACCTCAAACGACGCTTGTCATCATCCAGGACCTGCTTCCTGTAAAACAATTCAACAGGTTTATACTTCCATCCTTTCTGAACTAATACTATGGGTTTTCATAGGCTTCTTATTAAGACAACACCAGCAGAAGAAGAGCCGTATTTAGTTATTTCAGTTTAAATATCAGCTGTTACTCACATGTGGATCTTGTTGACCTGGTCCTGCAGCTCTTCATCAGATGGAAGCTCTTCGAGAAGGTCTTCTTCCTCGTACTCGCTGCCTCCGGCATCGTCGTCGTCGTCACTGCCCACGTCGCTGCCTGACAGCTCAGCCTCTGAGTCCACGTAGTCGGTCAGACGCCTGTTCAGAGGACGGTAGGAAAGTGTCAGACCTGTGTCAAGGTCAAGGTAACTTTATTTGTACCTGTAGGTAGGTTTTTTTTCTGCAGTAACAAAGTACATCAGCTCCGTAACCTCAAGACAAAACAAGCAACAAAACACAGACATAGAGGACACGAGCAGATACACATGGACAACAGAGGCTCAGATCTGGACTCAGATAAAAAGAGTTAAATATCAAATAAATTAAAATACCAGAACATAGGAGCAATGTCACACCATAGTCCCTGAAAGGCTTCAATAAAAGGTTAAAAGAAGTGCGCAATGACCTATTTAAAAAACAAACAGCAGTGTTAACCTTTAATAATGTGTGACAGGCTACGTGTTCCTACAGCCTGTGTCTTGAAGTTTCATTTGATTATGTACTCACATTTTCTTCTTTTTCTTCGTTCTGTGAGGTGCGAAAACACCCTGAATCTCCTCTTCTTCCACGTCATTATTGTCGTCTTCCTCCTCAGCCTCCTCTTCCTCATTTTCATCTCCACTATTGTCATCCTCCTCCTCCTCCTACAATGAACATATTCATACAGTAAAAAGTGAAATAACACACCCAAACCACATGACAGAAAGGCTTAAGTTTGTTCACACACTCACTTGTCCGTTTTGACTTTCTTCATCTGATAGAAACTGAAACTCATACTGCTCCCCCTCCTCCTCTTCTTGTTGCTCTTCTTCATTTGGCTTCTTTTTACTACACAAAAAACAACTTCACATTAACATTACAATTTACAAAAAAGTACTGTATTTATAGATATATAGGTGTTTGCTCTGTACCTGTCCTGTATTGGTGAAGCCGTGTGAGGAGAAGCTAAAATTTGCAGGAAAGGACACAGATGTAAACGTTACAAGTTTAATAAAACAAGAAGGATGGACATTCAAAAAGGGCTTTAAAATATTTTTAAAACACACTGTGTCCAACATTAACTAACACCTCCCAGTCGTTTCACAAACTAGCGACATAAAGCATTTTCCTAATCACAGCCCACACATGCATGTTTAATTTCACCTTGTATGATAGTTCTGCTGTTCCCCTGAAGTGAAAATGTTACTTGAGTTACTGACAGGACTTAGGCTAGTTAAAAAAGTGTTAATCCATCTATAGTGAACGCTTAATAGACTTCAAATGTCTGAAAGTCAGGAAAATAAATTAATAAATCTGTCCGGGAATAAAAATTAAATGAGAAACATGACACATTTAATTGCTTGTTTGTTCTGGTCCAAAAGTTATATAATATTGTAATTAAAATATTAATCATTAATATTAGAATTCAGTACAAAAGACTTTATATTCAAAGGCAGGGGAGGAATAATAATTACTGAGCAAACTGTTCCGGACTGTTCCGTCTCTACAGAGGAACAAAATGTCACACAATGAATACAAGAGAAGCCGATAAAGAAAAGCGGGGCAGTCCCCCCCCCAATAAGACGTTTTCCTCAAGCATGCTTATGTTCTGTATTTCTCTGAGTAATGTCTGATCAGTGAGGGTACATTTCTTTAAATTAACCCATAAAGACCCAGCACTACTTTTGTGTCAGTTCCCAAATAAATTTTCTTGATATTTAATTTTTTTTTAACCCAAAAAGAACCAAACATCTACCATCTACCAAAAATCATGTACTGATATAAAATATTTACTCCCTGCTGATCCACTCATCGTTGTCAATAATTGGTGTAAAGTGCAGTTTTTAATCTTTTCATGGTCATCAGATATGACTCATTTAAATGTTCAGAGGCTCCATAGTTGCCATGGAAACACCATCACCTTCTACAGTATTGATTCAACAGTAAAACCCATGGAGTTCAAAAGACCTGATTTTTACTAAAAAAAAAACAAAACAAAACAAAACACAAAACAGAAAAGATAATATGACAATAAATGGAGATAAACCACTTAAGGAAGGTTAAATATAGAAAAAAAAATTATTTGGGAAGTGGGTCCTTATGGGTTAAACTGAGACAAAGACTGCACACACTCCCTTACCTGGGCTTGGAAATTTGCCTGAGCACAGCTCCAGAAGCTGATCCATGGAACTGTCGAGCTGTTCGTCCTTCCTCTTCTCCATTTCGGACTGCTCTCCTCTGGCCTGTGTTGGTGGAAATGCTCCAGAACAAAGGCCGAGCAGTTCATCCTCTTGTGTTGTTCCGAGGCCTCCAGCTTCATCCGAGGTGCTCTTTGCTGTCCCAAAAGTACCGGAGCACAACCCTAACAGCTCCCCCATGTTCGCATCCATGGCGTTTTCATCCAGGCTGTCCAGGATCAGCTGTCTCTTGTGGGAGGGGGGTGCACCAGGTCGAGGACCCACGTTGAGGAAGCCGTCAGCATCGAGTAACTGGGAATGGGCGTCGTCTTCCAGAGAGAAGCGGCCTTGTGATTCTCCCCCCAAAACAGGGCCCGAAGCGACTCCCCCCAGGGGCCCTGAATCTGTATCAGGGGACGGAGGGGCGTAAAGGTCTTGGGAGTCCTCGACAGGGAGGCATAAAGATCGTTCCGACAATTTGCCTGAGCTCTGTTGGATGGAATTATGACACCATTAAAACCACAAATTAGAGACAAGGAAGTGATGAATCAACCTGGTTTCCAGCTGTTATTGGTCCTAAAATATGATGTTACAACAAAAACAACACAACATATAAGAAAAACATTTCGAAATGTGTATGACTTTCATCAAATTGCAAACTAACAGAACAGAGAGGTATACTTTATGTTATGAGCATGCTTCATTTAATTCTACTATCGCACCATTTTTGGCATTGGAAGGCAAAGAATTAAAATAGAGCAGTGGCTCGAGGCTAAATAAAAGCTTTAACCCATAAGGACCCGGTGTGACATTTGCTGTACTTCCCATATAAATTTTTGTCAGTACAATGCCATAGCTATTGATGTAAGAACTTATGTGATTTTGGTTATTATCAAGAAAACATGGAAAATGGATAGATATCAGCTCTTTAATTAAACTCTTATGAGCTATTTTTGTTGTTATCATTATATTTGTCCAAAAAAATTTAACTTTAATTGTACCAGGCTTTAAAATGAACAAGAAATTGAAGAAAACATAGGATGCTCTAATATTTTTTTCAACAACCGTATATGCATTACTGTATAACTGTTCAGTGTAATCAAATAAATAAATAAATAAGTAAGCATGAAATTACTGTGTCATTCTCGCGTTTGGTAAAAAGATGCTCTAGCTGTTAAACACACTCACTTTAGATGCAGATCCAAGGAAACTGGGCCTGAAGAGGCAGGGGGAAGGGGAGCGGAACATAGAGTGGGACAAGCCCCGTCCAGTTGAGCGCTGATTGTTAATAGGCTGGTAAGACGTGATCATAGATCCTGCGAGTTCAAAGCTGCTGTTGTGGCTGTTGTCCTTCATTAGAGACAGAGAGTCGTCCTCCTCTAGATAAGAGAGAACGATATCATGAATTAAAAAAAAACCAAAACATTCTTGTCACTTAAGGATTTTTCTGTGCAAGTGAACAAAGAGTTGAAAGTATTTTGGGTGTGTAATGATGACAAAATTAACAAAGGGCTCATATTGTTCTCACCCATCTTATTACTGCTGTCTTGTCCAGAGGGACCTGGCCTTCTTAGACAGTCACTGTCAAGCAGAAACACAGAACCTAAGTCCAACATCCAGCACAGCACACAGAAACAACGGTGTGTAAAGTAGGAGGCGCAGTACAGGCGTTACTTTTGGTGCATGCTGTTTTACAGAGAAAACATGGAGTGCACAATGTTTGAAAGTTCATGGCCATAATGCAGAACCCAACGTTACAAACTGCATCTAGAAACTCTAAGCTGTAAACCAATGCCAAGTTAGCGTCATGTGAAACCAAGTTTAGCTCAAGCTGATTGGAGTGTGAGTCATAATGAGGAGAACAAATGACCTACAAAAGTTACAAGACCTGCCTGGTTTCAAATTAACTGTATGGGAAAATATTCGCTTCTTACTTAAGTACTTTATTTGTTTATTTTCTTTTTACAATGCTATTCATTTTGTATGTTTTACAACTAAAAATAACAAAGAGAACAGTCTCTAAAACTTAAGAAGAATTTACAGTTATTACAATTTACTTTGGCTTGTGTTTCAGGGTAGAAAGTACAAACACATGTTATATTTGTCTATAAATTCATGCATAAGTATGTGTATAACAGGAATATTATTGTACCTGTTGTCTCATATTTACTATTTATTACAACAATAATGCTTGTTGCACTCTTATTTTTCCATTTGGTCTTTCTCTTCATTTCCAAACATGCTCTTTCTGTACACTTACAAGTATCCTTTTAATTTACGTAAAAAATTATGATCTAAGAATATTCAGTGCTCAGCATGAATGGGTACACCCCC
>JAPTGZ010000003.1:29729216-29744053 GCA_029814645.1 Fowleria isostigma
CCTTAAGTAGCTGGGATAGGCTCCATGCGACCCCCGTGACCCTAGTGAGGATAAAGCAGGTTCAAAAAATGAATGAACTCTAAGATAATAACAGCTCCCAAATTGCTGAGGTCTGATCTGTCATATTAAAAGTAAGTTGTCAGTATGAAGTAAAATGGTCTCTGTGTTTTACAATCATGTTTCTAGATACATATGACTGCTGTATTAATGCATATGTTGTATATTACTTTTGTTTATGTAGAAGTTGCTTTATATACAGTTGTGTGGTTTAATATTAAGCAGTGCATCATATTATGTAAGATCATGTGTTTTCAGGTGCTGCTGTCAGTGTGAACTTTGTATGTCAACAAGTCGGCTTTTGTTGAGCTCAGAACAGCTCTGTTGTCAACTTGGTGATGATTCAGAACACAAGGTTTCTCAGTTTGTTTCCACTGTATAATGTTATACCTTGAATTTGAGGGGAATGCAGAACTAACTTCTTTGTATACCTACTGTATTTTCTATGCAAGTAAAAGTAGATGATATTTACAGTGCTTAACAAATTTATTAGATCACTCTTTTCCTTATTTGTCTTAAAGACAATCCAACATCATGAAATGCTTTAACCTCATGAGACCCAACAATGTATTTTTATCCTCTGTGGGTGACAAAAGTTTTATAGTTTCACCCAATGTTGACTGAGTATATTTTGAATATTGAGTATATTGTATATGAGACATCTTTTTAATCAATGTTTCCTTTTTTTTCTTAATTTGTTTTTCACCAAGAGAAAACATTAACAATGTTGGTAACAATATGAACAATGTGCTCAAACGCCATCAAAAATGTTCAGAAGATATTAGTATCAAACATGCAATATCAAATTAAGCATCATCTCAAGTAAACTGACAAGAAATGCAGTGGTTACAGATGTCTGCAGACAGCCTACTGATATGATATGATATGATATGATATGATATGATATGGAGAAGCACTAAGTAATACAAGACAAAAGTTAAGAAACAAATCAACTCCCCAAGGCAGAAGACTCAAGCTGAGAACCAAAGACTCTGCATCTCATGTGTGTTGTTGAAACCTTCACATTACAATACTATAATATCCTACAATATTATAATAATAATATAATAACAATGATATCATAACTAATAAGAACAGCTGGGCTTCTTACTGGTTTTAACAGACAATATCACATCACCCCAATCCTGGCTTCACTACATTGGCTCCCTGATGCATTTTAGAATTGATTTTAAGATTTTACTGATCACTTTTAAAGCCTGAATGGGCCTGGCCCCTCGATACATAACTGACATGCTAGATACTTATGAGCCATTATGCAGCCTTAGATCATTGATCAGGGGGTTCCCGGCTGTTCCAAAGTTGAGACTTAAATCTAAAGATAACCGTGCATTCTTTGTCAGGTCCCCTCAACTTTGGAACAGCCTGTCTGAGGAGATAAGGTTTGCAGAATCAGTTATATCTTGGAAATCCCTTCTTAAAACACATTTTATAGACTTACTTTTATGTGATGTTGTCTCCTATTAATGTTTGAATGTGTAATTTTTACTGTTATGTTTTCTAGTTTACGCTCTTATGTCTTTTACTGTGTTGTGTTGTTTTTCCATGTTTTTGTGTCATTGCTTGAACTTTGTCTATTTTTGCATCCTGCTGTTGTGCCCTTCTACTCTCTGTCAAAGTCCTTTGTAAACTCAGTTTTTAAAGGTGCTATATAAATAAACGTATTATCATTGTCATTATTATTATTATATTATTTTATTAACAAACTATTAATTAAAATACTGTTTCTATTTCTATATCTGTTTCTACTTTTACTTTTTAACAATGTTAATGCTGCTGCATCCAAATGTCCTTATGCTACACTGTACAGTGATATTAAAGGACTTCTATTCTATGCTCTTCCTTTCTACATCCAGCTGTGTTGCACCTTTTAAACATCCTAATGCAGTGATATTTCCTAATACAGACACTCAAATAGTAATAAATACAACAAACAATGAGCTTTCCATGTTAATGCCTGACTTTAAGTGACAGATGTGAGTATTTTTTCCACCATCTATATTCTCAACAGCCCAGTTTCCCCCACTGACTGAGATCATTAAACTTTAATCGGCCAGTGCAGTATAGCATATTACGCATGCGCACAGCGGGGCCCACGGCATCACCCTTGCGCATGCGCACTTGCAAATCCCCAGAACGAGCAGCAGCAGCGGTAGCTCAGGTCAGTCAGTCCAGTCAGCAGTCACCAGGCATCTATATTCCCTTTTCTTAAATTAGCCACTTTAAGCTTCGCGATACCGCCCCCAATTTCAGCGTCGGTACGGAGCCGCCAGGCCGGGACAGAGTCGGAGAGAGAGGCCTCGGCCATGGAAGCGCTCGGACCCGGTAAGAAATAAGAGACAAACAGAAACGAAAGAGGAGCGGAAAGAGCGAGCCGTGTGTCGGGAGCGTGTGCGCAAATGCGTCGCTTCACTGGGGGCCGTGGCTGCGGCGAGGCCTCGACGCCTTGAACGGGAAAACAAACCGAGGCCCTGCCCGTGTATTTATGTGTTTGTTTAGGCGCGTGACATTATTTACACCGAGCGCGAGCCCCGTTGCCCGGCCGTTCGGGGCGGGTCGGTGTTTTTGTCGGTTGCGGAGTAGCGTCTGTGCGGTTTTTATTTATATGAAACACGCGCAGCTCGTCGTGTCGGGGCTGGCATTGTGTGAGTGGGGATTTAACTAGGACCTTCCTTCCTTCCGCGTCGTGGTGTGTTTACGTTGATGTTTGTTCACCTCGTGTTTCTTTCCAGCTAATGACTACAACCTAACCACGATGGCGAACATCAAACAAATCCCGTCGAATTATCGCCAAATATCCCGACTTTACGTGTCCGTGTTTGTGTTAAACGCGTTGAATTCGAAGCTTCGCCATCAGGAACAGTGCGTCTCTTCGAGCCCCCTCCGTCCAAGATGACAGCGACGGGAAAAAAACAAAATGAATGCCAATAAAACACATGTTACTAGCGGTAAACGAGCCAGCGTGTGTGTTTTGTGCCTCGTAATTTACTGGTTTTATTCATGACTGTCATAGGTTTTACGCGCCTCTCCTTGGGCTGGAGCCATGCGCCTGTTATGAGAGGGAACACAGCAGGATGGATGGCGCTTTTATCGATCAGATCTGCAGGCTAGCTCCATACTGTGCATCTCCTATATGATAACAAAGGCATTTATTGCAGCGTTGGCGGTGATCTAATGCTGAGGCAGACGCACACCTTTACGCACAGATGTGTTCATGTGGATGGAGCCTGCGAAATGGTGCCTTTATGTATGAAATTAACCTTTGTGGGAAATAACAAATACACACGTTTTTTGCATGTTTTTCTCGACACCTTTTATTTGCACACGTTGCCTGCAAACCTCTTAAGCTTGGTGTTATTGTAGTAATAGATGTTTTTATGTAGGAATATGCTTTCAGATACTGTTGCATGGTGCATCTATTGGAATGTTTGCAGACTGTATTATTGTTCAACTATCTACAGGTGTGTGAGCACTTGTAGTCTTTTTGTACCACACTTATAAAGTCACTGATCTCACATTTTGATTAATTGATTTAATTCGAGCTTGTGCACTCCATTTACAATATTGATTTTATAATTTCACACAGATATACATAGAGAATTTGTTGTAAATGCAATAAACTTAGAGACATTTACAGAATCAAATGTACAATTTCAATGCAAGTCATCACGTAAGATTTAATTTAGAAGAAATTAGGGATATATTTTGTTTTACGTTGATCGTTGATGATTTTCCAGTCACATGCATGATATAGTAGTGTTTTTCAGATTTCATTTAGCAGTAGTGCACAACCACAATAAGAAAATAGCATCAACAGCAAGAGAATGTGTGAAATTCTATATTGTTTGTAATCGTGTAATTCATCACCCAAACCTAAAGTATTGAGCCAAACAGCAACAGATATGATCTAAATGTAGAATTAGCACTTAAAAGGCACCAAAGCTGCACAAAAAAGACAGAAAAATGCTGCAAAGACATGGTAATGACTATGTAATAATGTTTTGACCCCTTTAACTATATTTTAGTATGTTTTCTGAGCTTTTGTCAAACTCTTCTATTCTATAAAAAAAGATTTTCCTGCTAAAACATTTTTAAAAATAAATCTTAAACATGTTGCTTACATAGTAATAATGATGGACAAAATGTCTCGCTTGAACTTTATTGCCACGTTGCTGTTTTTCCCCCTTTCCCCTTCCTATCAATATGTGTTAAGTTGATAAGAATTTGTGTTTTAATATATTCTGCCATTGTTATTTAAGCACAGAGGTTGACATAGAATGCTTATTTTGTGGTTTTTAGTTATTGCGTTAGGAAATAATGCTGCATTCAGATGGATAAAAGGTTGCGCCACAGCTGGATGTCCTGTCAGGCTGTGGCTCAACAATAGAGGCTCCTCTGGTTCAGTTGTAGAGGATTTCTTAAGAAACATGCCCTCCTCGGCCTCTGCCTTAGTGTGGCTTCGGGCAGCGCTCCAAACCCATGTGAGATGATAAAGGGCAAGTTAGAGTGTCTTTTGAAAGCAGCTGGTTTAATCAGTGTAAATGCGGGAGGTTTCTCTTTTTTTTTTTTTTTGTACTTAACTGTTAAAGATATGTTGAATACATGCTGAAAAGTTAGAATTCTTGTGAAATGGACCACTGCAAATGCTTTAATGGTGGTTGACAGACTCTGAACTGAAATGAGTCCACATGTTTTAACTTGAGATATTCATTATTTGGAAGAATCATGGATAAAGCGGTTAGAGATGAGGATTGGAGGAAAACAAGTAGTTTTTTGTGAAGTTTTGGAGATAATTGATGATGAATCAAAGCACAATCTGTCATTGAGGTAGTTTCATAGAACATCTGTATTATCAGATAAAGAATGCAAGCGCCAGTGGCCTTGTATCATAGATGGGGTTGCCCAAAGATGAAACTTGTCAGTACTACAGGATAGGGCTGCACGATATTGGCAAACTTGCGATATGGGTGTACAACATTGTGTTAACAATAATATTGTGATATTTCTTTCACTAAAGAAATACCAATTTCATCTACAAAGAAAAATGCTCCTTAAAAATGTTAAAATGACCCAGCTGTTTGTATGCTGACTCAATTGTTTATAATTTAAGACTAAATACTGTACTGCTACAATAAATGACACAACTCTGCCCAGGAACCTGGTGATGCTGCGACAGTAGACCTTCACACGCAGACAAATATTTGGTCATTTTATTCACATATAATAATGGGTAAATAACATGGATGTATTTTGTAACAACTAAAGTGCCAGAGTATCACCATGGAAGAGCTTTAACTAAACTATATTCCATTGCTTGCCCGGTTTGGTAAATAGTGCATATAAAAATAAAATCTTTTTAAGTGTTCAGGGCTTGCCCAAAGTTGTGCTCTGAAAATATTCACATCTTTTCAACATTAATAACATATAAACTTGCACTCAACCAGCAGCAGTAGCTTTACTTCAGTCTGGAGGTTTTTTTGTCAGAAAAAATATTATGTTAGAGTGGTCGAGAAAACCATTCTGGTACCCCATGGCATGTAAAACAGAAAGTTTATGAAAAAAATAACAAGAAAATAAATAATTGCACATTATTGCTATGGATATTGCACACTCCATTATTGTGATATTGATTTTTTGTGATATATTGTGCAGCCCTACTTCATATCTGGTGTAGAAGGTCCCAATCAGTTGAATCTTTGATTAGATTTGATTCAGTATCAGTTTATAAATAACACAGATTTTGCTTGGATATGGGAGATATTCTTGGAATCAGAATACTGTAATTTGAGGAAGGTACATTTAACATGATGCAGGGTTAAAAATATATGTTTATATTAAGGGTTGATGTCAAAGTAGTTACACTGATGTATCTTCTTCAAGGGATTTCTTTAGTGCAGAGGGGTTCAAGCTGTACTCATCCACAGGAAAGTCTGGATATTTTAGTATGTGGTATTGTTTTATGGAAATGATGATAACTTTAAATCAGAACAGTGATTTGTTAAACTCATCCACAATGACAGTTTGCTTTAGTGAATGAACAGTATGCCTTGTGCTTGCATTACATTTGGTTTTTCCACTGTCCGTATCGTACCTTAATCCAGGTGATTTGCAGGTGTGGGTGTCGGCACGCTTCATCCTCAGCACTGCTAGTCTCTGACTCATCACCAGGCCTCTGCTTGATCACACTGTGGTTACTAGGGACACACATAGCATTAGTAGGCTCTACAGTGCATGAGTTGAACCTCTGTCTGCAAATGTGAGCGCACAGTCTAATGGTTTTTGACTATTAAATCAGTGTGATTATTAAAAATTGCGAGGAAAAAAAATAGACTTTAATCTTTATTCTTTTAGTGGTCCTTTGGGATCAAAGATGAAACATGCATACAGACCATTTAAGGGGCAAGAAGTGTTATTTGCCTCCAGTGCATCTATCATTTTCTGTGCCGGCAAAGGCTAATTTCACTTCCTCTGTGACTCAAAGATGCAGCTCTGTCTCACAAAAGGCAACAGCATCAAATAATGGAGGAAGCGTGTTGATATATCTGAATTGAAGCCTCAGTGCTTCTTTTGACAAGTGTGAAGGATGTCTGTGATATCGGCCTTCAACACTGACTTTTACTTGATAAATTATTCTTTTAGACACAAAATCCCGATTATTATCAACTCAGTTTTTTTTAAAGAAATTCTTTAGAAATGCTAAAACACAATAGCTCTACAAAACAGTGAAAAAATGTCTAAATATTTTTTGAGACGAAAACTGAAAAAAGAAGCAATTCTATAGATCCTTAAAGGCTAAAATCAGACAATATGCACTGTAGGTCTTCTTCCAAATATGGTTTTGATGGGTCATTGGATTTAGTGCTCAGTTAAAGCCTGCTAAATCTTGTACAAGAAAACATTTGAGTTACAAACTGTGTATATCATAGCATTAGTCGCTTGAGAAGTCAGAAGAATATCAAGCTGGTGTAAAAATCCACAAAAAAACCTCCTGCCATTAACCATAAGTCCCATCCAGCTGAAGTATAACAGGATGTGAAATGAGCCCTAAATTACACCCATAATGGTCTTAAAATTACATGAATTTAACTCGAAGAAACCTGCAGACACTCTTAGAAGACACTCTGCAGAAAAAATTCTTACACCATCAAAAGTCATCAGAAACAATGGTTGTACAATCAAGTAGTAACTCCTGTGTGCATCATGTGACTAAAACAGACAGAAAAGAAAACATGGAATGTCGAAAAGCACTGTTTTTGTCAGTACAATGTCATAACTATTAATGTAAGAACTTATATGATTTTGGTTATTATCAACAAAACCATGGAAAACAGATAGATATCAGCTGTTAAATTAAACTGTTATGAGCTATTTTTGTCGTTATCATTATATTTGTCCAAACAAATGTATCTTTAGTTGTATCAGGCATTAAAAAGAACAAGAAATTGAAGAAAACATAGGGGGTCTAATAATTTTTTCTGCGACTCTATATTCAGAATGCATTTACTTCAAGAAACCACTTGAAGTAACAGTAATCATAATATACCCCTTCATATCTGTATCCTTCATTTGTGGTAGATTCATTCATTGTAGTTCTGTATTGCTTATGTTTTTCCAATGTGTGTTTTTTTTTTTTAAATGTCTGCATGCCCGAGCCAGTCTTTTCCCCATAACATGTTTTGTCCAGGTCTGAGCACAAAAATATCCTCATCTGCATGAATGTAGGCCAAGTTTTAGTTCATCGTAGCAGAAGGTCAGTAGTAAAACAACATTCGCCACAACCATCAGTCAAGTTCTTCCCTTGTTGTGTCTCCTTTTGATTTAGATTCTGTTTCATAATCTAATTTCCTCTGTTATTCACTTCTGTAGCCACCACAGTTTGTATTTATTTCTTTTTGACCTGGCTTTTCTTTCATTTCCTGCTCATAGCTTCAATAGAAATAGGGCTGAATAGGGAGGAAAGCCCTCAAACAAACAAGTGAAGAGGTTAGAAACCCTTTTATCGCATAAAAAAACACCTCCGAGTTTGGAGTGCTGTGTTGGGTTAGTCGATGGGTTGTGTAGGAAGGATGGGTTGAGGCATTTCATGTTGTGACACACGCGCTTCAAGTGTAGTACTGTGGCAGCTGAGATGCTATAAATAGATACAACTTTTTTTGGTGAAAGTGGAAGAGGAAGACCACAGACCCACTGTGCACATGGAGGAGACTAAAACCATTAAAATGCAGCAGAGACTCAGGCTGCGTTGTGTATATTTCACTATATACATATTACATTTATTTGACTTCAAAACTGAAAGCAAATTTTTTTGGTCACACATTAATATCTATTGTGGCAATAAGTGTTAACACTCATTGTGGCCAATTTGCAGCATAATGCAGAACATTTGGTGAATCCTTTGTTGCTATCAGTAACAAGGCCAGTAGGACAAAGTGGAGTGAATCATCATATCATTTTAATCCAAGTCGTGACAAAGAAAAGCAGACGTGCAACAAAAAGCTTCTTACATGCGAGCGTATCGCCAGCATAATTGTTTAGAAAAGCTGGATGATGTTACATTGTGGCAGGCTAATGGTTGAAGTGGATGGAGGAGGAGTGGATTGCAAGCAGAGGGAGGTGATTTGGGGCCCAGGCAACATGAGGGCATGTTTTCAGGAAGCGATGGGGAGGGTCCTGATTGTCCGTGCTCTCGCGCTTCACTTGCTAACTGGAGCGTGTGGGTGCATGGAGTTCAGGAGGACCCCCACAGTCCCTGAGCTATGAGTTGACAAAAGCATGAAGCCTCCAACCTCCTATAACGCCAAACCACACTGTATGTGTATATGTGTGTGTGTGTATATATATATATGTATACAGTGCTCAGCATAAATGAGTACACCCCAATAGATTTGTCACAAAACCTTTAGTTTTCTTTGAGAATCAACATTTTCTATGAGACACTATATAACATATCATGTTCTCAGTTACAAAAATGTTCTATAAAAGTCAGTTTTGTCCAGATTTTTGAAACCGTGCTTATGTTTGTTTATTAGTTTATTTTGCGCCTGTGCACTTCCTGTACAACACCAATTACAAATACATGTACAATGTTTGATACTGATGTACATTTCATTATGTGTACGCAGATATACATAGAGAGTTTGCTATAAACACAGAGAAATTTTACATGAGCAAGTATGCATAAAGAAATATACATAGAGACATTGGTTGTAAACATTATGTGTACACACTATACATGATACATACATTTATACAGCAATTCATTATTAATATACAACCCTAGTAGCCTGATGTTCATAGAGATATTGATTAAAATCTTCCTTTTCAAAGGGGGTGTGCTCATTTATGCTGAGCACTGCATATTTGTAATTTGTCTTGAGCGTGGTCTCAATCTTTTGCAGGTTTAGTCAGAAAATATTTACCATAAGTCTTGTTGACATCACTATATAGAATGAGTCATGATAAAATAATGGTTCTGGTTGGATATCGTCAGTGCAGCTCCATTATTTCTGTGTAGATGAATTATATTGCCATGTTAGACGAATGAGTCATTTTCGGTGTCAGTTTGACACATAAATATGTATGAGTGAAGCAGCATTATTATATCTACATTTCCAATAACTGTGTGGTATCCATCAGACTTATTACCATTTGAATTGAATAAGTAGCGCTATTTATATTTTATTTTGAGGAATCACCTGGGTTTTAGTTGAATGTTTAATTGTAGTTTTTCAGATATCGTGTGGAAACCTCAGTTCATTGCTGTTGATAAATTTAGCATGAACAAATATAAGGAAATGTGATTTATAAAACCATTTTTTAGTAAAGATCCTCTGTTGTGGTAAAGCCGTGATATTCTAGTACAATGTAAACTGTTAATATTTCAGGAAAACGTACGTACTTTTACCAGCTGCATTATTGGTCGTTATCTAAACATGTATTTCAGTGAATGGAGTAATTTTTTTTATTGCCCTCATGAAGTATGATACTCGTGGTACCTGTATTTGGTTGAATACATGTTCTATATGTAAGGTGTGTTTGAGTGTGTGGTGTGCAGTAACGGTAATCCCAGCCTATGCGTGCACCCCCTCCATATGGCCCTGCTGCTGTCTGTCTGCGAGGAGTTCGGGCTTTGTCTCCGTGTGTGGGGTGGGCGCCCTCTGTGTCTGGGTGGAGCTGGGGGCGGGCTGAAGGATAATTGGAGGTCATTGTCTTGCCAGCCTCTTGTTGACCCATGTAGGTCAGGGGCCAGAGTTGTGGACCCACCAAAGCGTGGATGTGCACTTGTGCATTCAAGCAGGTGTCACTGATGAGATTGTTTGCAACAGGCTTGGCGTTACGTCGCGCACATTCATCTTCCAAATCTTATCTTTAATGGACGGGATAAATGGACGCTTTGTCACCATCATCACCTTTGTTCACATTCATAAGAAATGTTGAATGTGTCTCTTCTCAATCTGTTTTTTTGTCTAAATTTGGTATATTTCTTGGACAATTTTCTTCAAAAGATTTAGCAACACTACTTAGGTAAAAAAAAAAAAAATGCTACAGGGTTTCTGAGTATCATTAAGAAATCTGATTACAGTAATAACAGTTCAATAATCAGAATTTTAGGCCTTAAAGTACCTTTAACATACAGTCGCGGGAAAAAATCATTAGACCACCCTATGTTTTCTTCAATTTCTTGTTCATTTTAATGCCTGGTGGTACAACTAAAGATACATCTGTTTGGACAAATATAATGATAACAACAAAAATAGCTCATAAGAGTTTAATGTCAGAGCTGATATCTATCCATTTTCCATGTTTTTCTTGATAATAACCAAAATCACATAAATTCTTACATCAGTAGCTATGACATTGTACTGACAAAAACAATGCTTTTAGACATTCCTTGTTTTCTTTTCTGTCTATTTTAGTTACATGATACACGCAGGAGTTAGTATTTGATTGCATAACCATTATTTTTGATTTATTTTGATGGTCTAATAATTTTTTCCCACAACTGTAGGCCTGAAAACAGCCTGGATTATGTTAATTTTACTTTTATAAAGTTGCATTAACTTAGGTAAAATCTGTATCCTGCATTAGCAAAATTGCACAATAAAACTAACTCATGCCAGTAATCCCTAATGGCATTAAAATGTCTGGTGAAAATGAGATAATGAAATGAAAATTACCATAACTTCATTTATGTTGCAATTAACTCCAGGACTGTGATTTCCTGTCATATCTTTCATACTGTATGAATGTAAAGTGGGTCTTAGATTGCACTTAGAATGGATTATCTTGTTGTAATGTGCAGAAATACAGTTTAAATACAGGTACACTGTCTGCAGAAACTGTGAGTCAATTATATTGGTTGATTTTCAGTGTTTATTACTGTTGGCAGGAGCCTTCAGACAGTACTGATCATTGATTTTTATGTTCAGAATTAATGCACGACATCTATCATGTGGCATATTGGTCCATAATTGGTGTTCATCTTCTGTGTTTCAGGCCCGCCTGCCCCTACCTCTCTGTTCCAGCCTCCGCGGCGTCCCGGCCTCGGCACGGTGGGGAAACCCATCCGGCTCCTTGCCAACCACTTCCAGGTGCAGATTCCCAAGATTGATGTCTATCACTATGATATTGACATCAAGCCTGAGAAACGGCCGCGGAGGGTCAACAGGTAAACCACTACACATTTTTATTTGGGCAATAAACCTGTTGACATGAACCAACTTGTTGAATGTCCTCAAACACATATGGATGCAAAACGAGCTCCAGTCTTTGCTGCACCCACATCTATTAATTTCTCTGAAATGCCAAATTACATACAATGAATACCGTATTTTTCAGACTATAGAGCGCACCTGTATATAAGCCGCAGACACTAATTTTAGAAAGAAAAAAAATTTTGTACACGTGTAAGCCGCACCGGTTTATAAGCCGCGGGTGTCCACATTGTGACATTGTCACCTAAAAAGTAAATTAAAATGATTTTCCATCAAAGTGTGGAAAGGTATTAATAGAAAACAAAAGGTTTTCTTAAAAGCACATTTTCTCCTTTTTTTTTTGGCGGTGGATTTATCAGGGTTTCCTTTGAAATCATGCCGATACGAGTCTGACTTGCGTTTGCGCTGGCTGTGGATTAGCAGACTTAAAATTACTTGAAAAACACTTGAAAGTACTTGGAAGTGAACAATTTTTCGTTTATCGTTAGATTAGGACTTTTAAATTATTTTGAAGATATAAAATCAAAAACAAATACTTATTTCTGTTGTAATATCTTTTTCATTTAATATTACGCATAACGTGCAAATTAATTCTGAGATGCTTTAAATTTATGACGGTCTCTGGAGAGTAGGGCTGCACGATTTTGGCCAAAAATAAAATTTCGATTTTTTCCTGTAAAACTCGATTTTCAATTTTGACCTCGATTTTTGGGTCTACAAAAGAGAACAGAATTCATCAGAGGTACGGGCAGATCTAGGGACGTGTGTGTGTCGGGAGCATGCGCGCAACCAAACTTTTTTTACTCACACACACAGATCAGTTGCATGTGGTTTTATAATGGGCCACTGTAAAAGCCAAAACATGAAGATGATCAAGAATAAAGTTTTACAATTTTATTTGGATAATCAGAAGTTTGTTTAATTAATTGTTGGGAATTTGAGTTACACTGTAGTTTTGAGTTTTATTTGTGCAAAATTGAAATTTCCGATTGTCTGTGTTGCACCTTAACACACCACTGGCGTGTGATGTGACCTCCAAAAAAAGAGACAGAAAAAAGCGCACGATACCCATGGAGCTTAAGAGTATGTAGTTTTTTCAACTGTGTGACAAGATGTAAATTTACCTTTTTGTTTTCCTATTTTCAAAATGGAATATATCTCTTTCATTCGCGTAAGAATAGCTCTCACTCCTGTTTTTGGACACAAACGAACGACCACAATAGGCCACAGAAGTTCTACCAATATAAGTCAGTGACAGGCATCAGTCATGCATGTGTGGACCAGATGAGTGATGATGAAGAAAATTGAAGTCGAGTACAAGATATGGATCTCTGCGCGCTGGACGCATAGTGTCCAGGACTCTACTGTGTCTGAAGCCCGATTATGACCTGGAACACTGCTGTGTGCCGGATGCAGAGTCCAACTATGAGCCAGAACTCTGCAGTTCCATGATGCCAACACAAATATAAGGTCTGTTGTCATTACATGAAATTTTGTGAAAGACAGCTGGGAGGAAGAGCCTAAGGTATCCGGGCGAGTGGAGGCAGAAGTGTTGAGACGCATGGCTCGGAGACATGAGAGACATAAAATTGATTTTACGATTACCCCGTTTTAAAAATTGTCCCAATAAAAAAATCGGATTTCGATTTAAAATTGATTAATCTACGGGAGAGCTTTATTGGGTGAAACAGCCAGGGTTGGACTGGGAAAAAATTTGACCCAGGTATTTTTCCTCTCCACCAGACCACCATTGGACTGACACCCACTCCCAAACACTGGCACATCTTCCCACCCGTCCATACCATACCGCCAATGACCAAATACCAGACAACTAAACGCCATGAAAACACACTTTGCGCCAGTGGAAGGGAGGGGGGAAAAAATGTGTCTAATACGTCTTAAAAGACAAGTAAAGGAGATTTACGTGCGTTTGTGAACGCTTTTCACTCTCTTCACCCTTCTCTGACTTTTATGAATGAATGAGGAAATATTTATTAAACATATCTCACCTTGTCTCCAAATTGACAGCCTTGTGGATGTATTTACACACAGATCCACAGACCGGCTTGAATCTATCACCAATAGTTCATCATTCCTCCAACACAAACTGTGCCGATAGAACCAAGCCAGTGTGCTCATTCACATCATCTCTCTCTCTCTCTCTGTCTCTCTGGTGAGGAAGACGTTAGAGAAAGACGAGGTCCAGTGCTATATTGAGGGACACTTGTTCTGAGAAGGAAAGGAAATTCTAAACTTGTGGCAGTCACAGACAATGGCCTTTGTGTCCAGGGTGTCAAAAATGATCCCAGACACGAGAGCATCCGTGAACACACGTTCATCTTTGCGGCCGGTGCGGGAGTCTAGAACAAATAGATGAAACCCCTATACTGTAGATTCCATTCTGTTTTTGCACAGTGCAAGTAAAAATTTCCCATCAAAGATTTGAGTTTAATCAAATACAAGTGTGACAAGAGGACTTCAGTCCTGTTCACTTGCTGTGACAGGTGGATTTTTTTTCCACCTTTTGTCTTTTGTTTTTTTCTACACCTGGTCAAATGTTATGGTAATTTCTCTAAGTACGGTACTTGAACTGCCATCAGTAACAATTGGGAGTAAATATCACCCATTCCCACAGATTCCTCCCTGGTGTGTGGCAGGCAGTAACGCCGCAGATCCACTGGCAAGGAGGCTCCGCGCTCCTCTGGAGCGCCAGAGCCCCCCGGAAGAGAGCGTGCACACCCACATGGGGGGAGTGTGCGTTTGTGGATGGGCGTGACTGGGCTTTTTCTTTTTTTCCTCGTATCCACTTAAAAACGTTTCTGTTAATGTATTTGTGTTATTACTTATTCTCGACAGCACCAACTTTGGACGATTTTTTCCGTGCCTCGTTACGCATTTTCTGTACGATTCTACTGCTGTGCGGTCGTCCGACGTCATGTCGGACCGCCCAGGTGCTGCTCTGCTTTTGGACACTCGCTCGGCGCTCCACGCTCTTCTTTGCATAAAGTTGAGCTCTCCTCTACTTCATGCAAATGAGAGCGTGGAGCG
>JAPTGZ010000003.1:29747014-29770668 GCA_029814645.1 Fowleria isostigma
TTATTATTATTATTATTATTATTATTGTTATCCTGACAAAATACCGGAACTTTTAAAAAATACCTGAAAGTATTACATGAGTGTTTGGAATAAATGTATATGTAGTAGAAATACTACATATGTCTCAGTTACTTCAGTCTCCTTTCTAAATATATTTCTGAGAAAAATCATGTATTGACCACACTATAACAATCTGAACCAACAAAGATTTATGCAAATTGTGTAGACCAGAGAACACCCAGTTAAGGTACAACTAGAAAAGCACTCAGAGAGCGCAGACCTCCGCCAAGCATGACAGCCCCCCCCTCCATATAGTAGCATAAAGTTGTTAACAGACAGACAAACGCCGGCAAAAACATAACCTCCTTGGAGGAGGTAATGATGTAGTGATGTTGCTAATGCAGTATCTTTTCTTGTCAGTACTTTTTTTCCCCTGCATTTATACATGTTTATTAGGTCTTTAATTGCATTCATGAAGTTTACTAAAACCTGCAGAAACTCTGTTTAAAAACAAAGCCACTTTGTCATGTATGTGTACAATGTATATTGTTGAAATAATGAATAAATAATCTCATTTTTTCTTTTTACACTTAATGTGTACCAGGTGGCAGTGTGGGTATAATAATGTAATGTGTAAGGTCTGACTCATCTTTGGTCTTTCATTGTCTGGGTCTCTCACTCCTCTCCTCTTTCAACCTCTCCATCTGTCCTTGTCTCCTTCCTCTTCATTGCTCTCTCACCGTCCTCAGGTGGATCTGGAGGTGACGTTGCCTGGCGAGGGGAAGGATCAGACATTCAAGGTGTCGCTGCAGTGGGTGTCTGTGGTCAGTCTGCAGATGCTGCTGGAGGCTTTGTCAGGGCATCTTAACGAGGTCCCAGAAGACTCTGTTCAGGCTCTAGACGTCATCACACGGCATCTGCCTTCCATGAGGTACGGCTATTTATCCTTTTGAAAATATTTCTACCATCTTTACTCCATAATGACAGTAAACTTGAAAGCATTTGGGTTGTGAACAAAATTTGTTTCTGGTTGTCAACTTGGGCTTTGAGAAACACTGATCCGTGTTTTATAATCCAAGGAGCTAAGTGACTGATTAATAGACAGAGTTGCAACCTTACATAACTACACACCAACAGTAACACTTGTCTTTTACCTAATTTTCTGCTTTCTATTTTTTTTCCCACTTTCTTCCAGTGCCTTATGTACCCAGAGAGAGATACAGTGCATTTCATACATACACCTTTACAGAACTGTTCCACAACATTGCCAAATTAAATGAACTCACTAAAACAGACAATCCATTTTAGGATCCTTTTTTTTTTTTTTTTATCAAGGTAGTTGAGCTGCGACTGATCTACCAAGCGTAGGTTAGACAATCAGCTGCCTTTGTTAAAGGAACAAAACAGTGAGGTTGTTTACCAACTAAGCTGAAAATGTAACACAATTTACTGCTTTTAATGGAGGTGTGAAATTATAGCTAACGTTCTTCTCACACCTATTGCTCCTGTAGAGACACACCTGTGTTTCAGTTACAGTGACGTGATCATATGCATTATACTCGTACCTATATTGTATTACAGTTTTCTATTTTAACAAGGCCTTCTTTGTTATCAGTTAGTGTTTCACTTTAACAGTGCAGCACGTGCTTATGCATAAGTGCATGTTGTTACATGTCAAAGAAATAAAATCTAATGCTGTCATTTGTGTTGCTGTACACAGGTACACTCCAGTGGGGCGTTCGTTTTTCTCTCCTCCAGAGGGCTACTACCATCCTCTGGGTGGAGGCAGAGAGGTATGGTTTGGTTTCCATCAGTCTGTCCGTCCTGCCATGTGGAACATGATGCTCAACATTGATGGTAAGACCTGAGCAGAGCTGATCGACTTCTACTGTGTTATGTTAACGTAGTGTTAAACCTTGTGTTGTCTTTTTGTCATCTGTGTGATTTTTGTCTGCCTTGGCCCAAATTCAGCCAATTTTTTCTTTTTGTTTGTTTGTTTGTTAATTATTAATTTAACTTGCATGTTGACCCGTGAGGATCCACAGTTCTAGATGTGATAGTTTTTATGCTGTTGTGTATTTGTGCTTGCTGTACCGCATTTGTCCAGCAGTCACCGCCAAAGCGTTGTGGGCATAGTAACATAATTGTAAGGCTGTTGTATTCCATAATGACTAACAACTTCGAAAATATTAGTCCTATTAGCTTGCTTTTTTTGGCTAGTCTGTTTCTTGACCAAAAATACATAAGTATGACAAACTGCAGTAGTCAGCACTTTCAGGATTTTGTGTGCGTCTCCAGACACACATACATGTACCCACACAGAGGCCACTAGGTTTTTATAATATAGATTCAGGTACACATTTTGAGTCAACTTAAGCCCAACTGACAACTGTTCTGCCAACATAAGCCCAAATGAGACCTGATG
This sequence comes from Fowleria isostigma, assembly GCA_029814645.1. NCBI lineage: Eukaryota > Metazoa > Chordata > Actinopteri > Kurtiformes > Apogonidae > Fowleria > Fowleria isostigma. The sequence continues at coordinate 29,749,440 of JAPTGZ010000003.1, forward strand.
AATTTTTTTTATCCTGGAAGACCACAGATTTCATACATTTGAGTAAAATATTCACAGTTCAATGAAAGTAATGACAATGTTATTTGTAAATATTGTCAGATCCATCCAAGTTGGGCTACAACTAACATTGTGGGAAAAACCACATGGTCATAGGAATGAATGCCCCTGAATATTTCTGATATGGTCCTTTTCCACATTTTACAACATTCATTTCATCATTTTATTGGACAGTTTGGTGAACATTGTTATTTGTTGTACTTCACAGTGTCGGCCACTGCTTTCTACCGTGCTCAGCCTGTGATAGAGTTTATGTGTGAAGTGCTAGACATACAGAACATCAACGAACAGACCAAACCACTGACTGATTCCCAGCGCGTCAAATTTACCAAGGAAATTAGAGGTGAGTCCCCTTTTAAAGCACATATTGTATTAACATTTCACATGAGCTGATATGCATTGAAATGAGCACAGGGTAGAGGAAGGACAATATTGTCAAAATGTACTCACTATACACAGGGCATCTGTGACTCATTGTATCAAATTCACCAGTGAGATTCCAGGTAGGTGTAGGCCTGCAAGGCACATGCATTTTTGTTTTTATGCTGTGTTAACAACTAAAGAACCTACACCCACTCCTGATACATTATCATGCTGTATACTCATGAGAGATACACAGTTGAGCTACTGTATTGTGTACTGTTTGTATTCCTTACTTTGGTTCAATGTTTGCCTTAGAACAGAAGTAGGGTAGTCTTAAATATATGGAACAGCAAATATTTACACGTGTATTCACAACGGATCTTAACAGTGAAGTAATTTGTTTGAACTTTCTGGGTATTTCGGCATATATTCACACCCCCGCTTCTCTTTTGGTTCATCTTTAACAATAATTGTGATAAATGTAAACTGTAGAAGGTTGGATGCTCTCAATGCAATGCGTCTCTTGCCTGCATTTAGCTTTTTACAGACTCTGAACAGCGATAAAGAAACTATTGACTAACTTGCAAATTTTAAAGTTACACGAATGTTTCAAATAGAAGCTCCTATCCTGTTTACTTAATGGAAACCATGTTTTACTGTGCGTTTTGAACAGGCTTGAAAGTTGAGGTCACACACTGCGGTCAGATGAAACGGAAGTATCGGGTGTGCAATGTCACGCGTCGACCTGCCAGCCACCAAACGTAAGTGTCATTCCTTCAGTTAAGTCATTTTTATGTGTCAGTGAAGGGAGTGTTGAATGTTTCATGCAGAGTACAAACATGGATACAGCACTACAACATTGTACTACCTCTTAAAGGGATCATTTTTGCTAAACCCACTTTTATTAGTCTTTGGTTCATTTATTTGTGTATTTGGACCCTAATAGTTTATAAAGTTTGAATGTGAACCCTCCAGGTGCTGCAGATCTATCTTTATATTCATTATGGCAAAAATCAAGTGGATTTTCAGAACCTGTAATTATTTGCATCACAATATTTGCACATATAAGTCCGAGACTTCCGATGAACATTTCTCTGAGTACACCATAATTGTTTGTCAGCAGCATACTGAAAATATGTCCAAACTTCAAGCTGATTACCCAAAATGTTCAGCTGTTGGTTTTAACAAACATAAGCGGTTGAAGAGAACAGACCAGCACAGTCAACAGCCTGGAGGGGGGTGGGGTGTGAAGTGGCTCATTTGCATTTAAAGGGCCAGTGCTACCTTGAGCTACCTTTCTGGTGTCATTACTCAGAAACAGGGTTGAATATGGACCTGTGGAATTTAGTTTTTTAATTTAATGAAGAATTCAGACCCAAGCTTAGCATTTACAGCTTATGTAGACCACATAATTCCATTTTAAAAAGCAAAATTTCTCTACTTTAAATGTACAATTATTGTTTCCCTTCATGTGTTTCATTTTGCATGTTTAAATTCAACCCCATTTACCATTTATTCACAGGTTCCCTTTACAGCTCGAGAATGGTCAAGCCATGGAGTGCACGGTAGCCCAGTATTTTAAGCAGAAGTATAATCTACAACTCAAATATCCACATCTACCCTGTCTTCAAGTTGGGCAGGAACAGAAGCACACCTACCTTCCCCTCGAGGTGAGAAAGAAGCCAGCTGTTTTGGTCAAAGATGGAAGAAAAATGCCTTCAGTTGATTGAATTTTGTTAAAAATTATTGAAATATTTTCAGGTCTGTAACATAGTAGCAGGCCAGCGCTGTATCAAGAAACTGACAGACAACCAGACATCCACCATGATCAAAGCTACCGCCCGTTCAGCCCCCGACAGACAGGAAGAGATCAGCAGACTGGTGAGTACAGTTTCCCTCTTGGGCTTGAAGTAAGAAAAGTAACTGGAACTGCACAGCCATGTTTAGCTTCACCCTTTGCTTTTCCCTCTGCTCCTTTTTTATACTTCTATTCTTGTCTTCATATCCCAGGTCAAAAGTAACAGTATGGTTGGGGGCCCTGATCCTTACCTAAAGGAATTTGGTATTGTTGTGCATAACGACATGACCGAGGTTACGGGGCGTGTTCTCCCTGCACCCATGCTTCAGTATGGGGGCCGAGTGAGTACAGACACAGGGAGAGACTGCGGCAGGGTGAGTACTGGGCTGGGGCCGCTCTCTGGGGCGCAAGCCTAACCGGGACAAACTGGGTGGGGGGGCATCACTGAGTGAATGTGGGATATAAGTAGGGATGGGAATCGAGAACCGGTTCTTCCTTGGAACCGTTTGCTTGCTTGCTTAATGATTCTGCTTATCAATTCCCCTCTGGCTAGGCATATGCGATGATGTCACACGCACGCTGCATTTTTTGGTTCATAACGTAGCTGCAGTGGCATTCAGGCAGAAACGCTCTGAAGTCTGTATTATAGGTGTGGACGACACCAGGTCCATTTGTTCAAAGGAGGAAATCCAACAATATGACAAAAACATTTGTCCACAGCAGGATATTCATCCAGATGAATGTCAGGTATTTGATGTGATACTTGGTCACGCTTGTGTGCAACAGCCTTCCAGTAGCGGTGTTCTATCACAGGACACCTGTCTGCGGGTCTGCTCAACAGCTCCGCACCACATGTACTGTTCTGCGCTCGGTACTGGTCCGCGACTCCATGCCACCAGATCCGCGTCACCAATCCGCTGCTCCGCTCTACCGGTACCGCAGCAGCTCCAATGTAATTGATAGAAAATAGGAGCAGGAACAGTAGGTAAAACACACTATCTATCAGTATATTAGTCAGATCCACTGTAAACTCTGATCTACCACAAACACTTCATATGTATTTTACTGACACAGAGCCCGAACTGGACCCGGTGTCATCTGTTATTATTATTTGTGCATACTGTATATGTTATGTTTTCTGAGCAGAGTTGGAAATATGAAAGACAGTTAATGTAAAACTGTTTGTACTCTTATTCCCTCACCCAATGAGAATCAATAAGGAATTGGATCGATAAGCAGAATCGATAATGAAATCGGAATTGTTAAATTCTTATCAATTCCCATCCCTGGATATAAAGGGGTGCTCCAGGTCTCCAGTGGGTGCCTATCAAAATGGCAAGACCGTGAATAACTGCTACTTATACAGTATTTCCTCAAATAGAGAGTGTTGTTTTTATTTAGCTCTCATAGAAGGTACCAGGCGTTTTTCTGCTGCAGGCTCATATTAAAAGTAGATCTTTATTCATAATTCCCCGTCTGATAGGTAGACTCAGCCATTTCAGCATAACCCCTTGTTCTGCTTCATTTCAGTTTTTCCTATAAAAAGCACCATCTTAAACTGTAAATACAAGCCCACTTTTCATTTGTGAACAAAGCGTTTATTATGAATCATTTGCAAAGGGTGCCCCATGTCTGAAATTATAATTCTTGTTACAGAATTAGATTAACACCTCAGATGACTAATCAACAACACATTGTGGAAAATAGCATGATTATGTCATTGAATTTACTAGATAAATGTGGTAGAAATGCATTATGGGTTTCTAAGAGTTCTTATGAATTTTAAAGTCTTAAATGAAACTGTATTTATTTTGATGTCTTAAAATTTCTGGAAAATTTCTGCTTGATTAGAGCAGATTTGTTGCACATTTTGCAAGAAAACATAGACATTAAGAATATTACATAGAAAATTAGAAAAGCATAAAAATTTATCAGAAAACTCCTGTCATTACCCATTACTTTTCTCCTCCAAAGTCTGGACCAAATGCACTTACATGTGAAATAGTTTGCATTAATAGATGATCTTAAAAAGACTTGAGTTCTGCAGAAATCTGGTTATTTGTTTGTGTTGACTATTGGTTTAATTTGGGGAAATACTGTATCTAAACTGATTGAACAGTACATAAGAAAACAAACAGAATGAAAGCCAGTATATGATATCTTACACATATAAAACAGATCTATCACTAGAACCATTACTATTTTACCATAATAAATACAGGACTGTAAAACCTGGAGCTCTCCCTGTGTTATAATCCTGCGGTGCATCTCAGCAGCCTGCGAAGTCTATGTTCTCAGTCCGTTCACTCACACAGCTCATAAGTATGTAAATATCATACCGCACACAGATGACAGTGTGGACTTTGCTGCATTCACTAGAGTCTGTGTAAGTGGAAGGAACGAGATAAGGAGCTTGTCGCTGTGGGCTGCTGAGATTCACCACAGAATCTCAAATCAGCCTCAGAAGGTTTTGTATCTGTCACAATTGGAGAGACTGAAAAATCCAGATGGTGAACATATTTCTAAAATTACTGTCTGGCAGATTTTCCAGTGATTTTTATTGCCATGATTTTATCTGGACCAGAAATCTGCCTGTATCCTTCACTTCTCTGTGCTACCTTTTTGTTTTCATACATCCTGGTTGTCAGGCGTGATAAGGCTGAATTGCGATTCAAGGATTGTGTGTGAAAGGGGGGGAAATGGATGTGCTTCTAACAGAAGGAGGATAAGACTCATAGCCACCCAGCGTTAAAATAAAACCAGCCAAGAAGATACAGTATTACTGTTTTAAAGCCTGTAGGGTGAATTTGGCTTTCTCTTCAATCTGAAAATGAAAAGGTTAATATTAATGCTACAGGGACTGGAATGTAATACCCAATCCAGAGGCGGCACTCAATGATTCTTCAAAGATAAGATGAAACTTTAATGATTCCTGTGGGGAAATGCGCCAGTCTTTCTATTCATCTACAATTGTTTCTTTATAGCATTAGAGCAGATTGTAAAAAGCTCTTATGTAGCTGTGCCAAGTTTAAATCCTCCTATTGGCTGCCTCGATTTTATGTTGGTTAATTTACCCAAGATCCTATCACAACACTATGTCTGAAGGGTTTGGCCACTTGCCTGCTGGGATATCGAGTCTAATCAGCTTCTAATGAAATGCCTTTAACTGTAGACTGGCAGCTTTTGCCATTTCTGTGATCACTGGTATGAATGAAACGCACAGATTCGATTTTCAATGGCATGCTTATGTGGGCTGCATTGAAGTGTTCACAAAAACACTGCAGTAACTTTTGGCACAACATGTAAAATGGGAAAAGCTGCTGTCTGTGTGCTGTATAATGTTTCTTTTTATCGTCTGTGTAGTTACATGTATAGGAAGCTGAACTTTTTAATTAAGCTAAAGATTTTATGACATCCCTAGAAATAGTTTGAGAGGCTGTAAAGTTTCCTGGAATGCCACTTGGAAGTACTTCATTGTGGTTAAAGTTCCTAATGCTTTTTGGCAGGTCTTTTTCATATAAATATAAAGCGCTGGCCTTTGTATTTAAAAGTGCATTCACCTAATGATGGCTCTTCAATCCCATAGACACAATATGCCATTCTGAAAGCTTTCATTATGTTTGAAATATTAATGTACAGTCTGTCCTGACCACAGGCTTTCAAAAGAAGAGAATGTTGATGCTGTGTTCCATATAATGCTTGGTGCAATAAGCTATACAATGACCCATTGAAAATGGTTTGTACAAAAGTACATAATACATTTCTGTAAAACTGAAATTAAATTTTTTCACCATTCTGAAACATCTGAATATTTTTCAAACCTACTGTGCAGTGTATAATATAGAATGTACTCTACAGCAATGTAGATTGTACTAATTCACAGTCTTTATAATAATTTTTTTCCCTCCTACAGTTAAAAATATACAGTTATGGAAAAAATGATCAGACCACCTTATGTTTTCTTCAATTTCTTGTTCATTTTAATGCCTGGTACAACTAAAGGTACATTTGTTTGGACAAGTATAATGATAACAACAAAAAGTGTTTTTAGACATTCTGTGTTTTCTTTTCTGTCTGTTTTAGTTACATAATACACACAGGAGTTAGTACTTGACTGGATACCCATTGTTTTTGATGACTTTTGATGGTCTAAGCTTTTTTTTCTGTGACTATAGCTGTGGAAGTAATTATTAGACCACTGTGGCAAAGTAGTGACAAGTCAACAATTGTCCTCATTGCGATTTCTAAAGCCATTAAGGATTTTTTGCAACTGTGAGGCAGAACTCTGGAAAAATACACTTGAAATTTACCAAATAAATGATATATGTGATCATTTACAACAAAATTCCATTTTCTCTAAAGCAAGTAACATGTAAATAAACATATTTTCTTGAAGGAGGTAATTTAATGCGTATTTACATTGAATTCCTAATAGCCGTGGTCTAATAGTTAATTCCAAAGCTTTCAGTCTGCTTTGGAATATAGTAATTTCTGTATTGGCTCATCCAACCGGGGGGTTGACTAAGAGAGTAGGGACTCTCTCCGCAGAATAAAACAGTGGCCACGCCCAACCAGGGGGTGTGGGACATGAGAGGGAAGCAGTTCTACGCCGGCATCGAGATCAAGGTCTGGGCTGTGGCCTGCTTTGCTCCACAGAAACAGTGTCGAGAAGACCTGCTAAAGTAAGTGACGTGACTTGTGTCTGACAATATTGGTTTAGATTAGAAGTGCACTGATACACCTGATTCACATTCTTGATGTTCCTGATCTCAGAGTGCTTATTCTTCAATGTGGATATTGTTTTAGGCCAAGGTGTCTTAAAATCTAAAGTTAAATGTATTCTCAATAAGTGTGTCCACCTAATTCAAAGACAATAAAAGAAATGACCTTGTGAGAATCTGACTACTGAAATTGGCGTGGTCAACACATGATCTTACAGTTAGAATTGTGAACCATAGACATGCTGAATCTGCCAGGGATGGTTAAAGAGTCATGTATCTTTTGCTGAGTTTAGGTAGCATTAGTCATGGAATTAATGTTGGTTTTGTACAGCTATCAAGGTGTTACTCATTGTGCAACAGCATTTTGACTATTGGTATAATACTGCATTAATTAATATATTAACTCCTAGGAATATCAACAGGGGCCTCAAATATGCGGCCTGCTGGCCAAATCCAGCCCGCCACAGGTTCCAATACATCCCACGGGATGAAAGTGCAAAGATTACACTGAAGACATTTTACAGTCAAGGGTGTCAAAATCATTTTAATTCACATCCAGACCAGTGTGATCTTAAGTAAAGTAATACCATAATAACCTATAAATACAACTAAAATCTTCTTGAAAAATTATGTCAAACAAATAACATAACACTATAAAAATATTTACATTTAGAAACTATCCTTTCACAATAAAATGCAAATAAATACATACATAAAAATGAAGATGAACAACCTGAAATGTGCAGTTTTAACAATGTTGTGCCTGTTACATGTTTGTGCAACATTGTCTATAATGCACATGTATAAATAATAAGTTGAAGCATAATATTGTCAAAATTGCACTAATTTTTTAAATAAAATTTTATTTTTTTCAGGTTATGCACATCTTTTTTGTATAATGTATATATTTTCATAATTTAATGAAGTTTTTTGTACTAAAACAAAGGGAAAAGCTTTGAGTTGTCATTATTTATAGGTTATCATGTCATTATTTTACTGGTCCGGCCTGCTTGAGCTCAAATTGGGCTAAATGTGGCCCTTGAACCAAAATGAGTTTGAGACTCCTGCTTTTGAATGTTGTGATCTGTTTGCTGAACATTTCATTCTCTTCATCAGGAGCTTCACTGATCAGCTGCGAAAGATCTCAAAGGATGCTGGGATGCCAATCCAAGGCCAGCCATGTTTCTGTAAATATGCCCAAGGAGCTGACAGTGTGGAGCCCATGTTCAAACACCTCAAGATGTCATATGTAGGTCTGCAGCTCATCGTGGTTATCCTTCCAGGCAAAACACCTGTCTATGGTAAGAAACAAACATAACATTTAACCTCGATAAAACGGGTTTGATGGGAGTGAATAAGATCCATCATCAGATTCATTCTATAGCCATTGTTTGACCATGTGTAATTTTTACATAATAATAATAATGACATGAATAATCTTAATTTTTATAGCATCTTTCATACAACAAATGCATTTTTCTCTGTCCATATTTTGTGAAGCAAACACAAAGAATTATCTTAAAAAGGACAAAGTACAATAATTTTCTTTTGTCTCCATATTCAGCTGAAGTTAAACGAGTGGGAGACACCCTCCTCGGTATGGCCACGCAGTGTGTCCAGGTGAAGAACGTAGTGAAGACGTCTCCACAGACTCTCTCCAACCTCTGCCTCAAGATCAATGCCAAGCTGGGGGGGATCAACAACGTCCTGGTTCCTCATCAGAGGTCAGCACACATTTGTTTTGTAGGGTTTGTAGTCCAGATGGAGGCTGGAATGCTTCTTGGCTCTAAACGGTGAACACTGGTTAGACAAATAGCCCCATGTAATCATGTGGTATAGAGTGATCTGAGTGGAAGCAAGAATTTTATGTAAATGTGAACTCATGATGCAGATTTTCTTTGTTTCATCTGGTTTCAGGCCCTCTGTGTTCCAGCAGCCCGTCATCTTCCTGGGCGCAGATGTCACACATCCTCCTGCAGGTGATGGGAAGAAGCCGTCCATCGCTGCGGTGGTTGGTAGCATGGACGGCCACCCCAGCCGCTACTGCGCAACAGTGCGGGTCCAGACATCTCGGCAAGACATGTCCCAGGTACCTCCACACTCTCTAAGGCAACCCTAGATTTTTACAAAGGGATAAAAATATGAATGAGTGAAGTCATGAACAATGGAAATTCTTTAGTTTAGTTTCTTTTGAGCTTATGTGCTAGCTTGTGTACAATACTAATTACATATACATGTACAATATATAATACTGTTCATATACATCTCATTATATGTGCACATATATACATGGAGAGTTTGCTGTAAACACCATATATATAGAGAACTTACACGAACAAGTATGCATAGAGAAGTATACATAGAAAATATGCATATGGAAATATACATATAGAAATACATAGAAAATATACATATAGGAATATACAAAACTAAGCCAAGGAGAAAAAAAGTATTCTAAGAACACCAGGTGTCGCTGCTGTACCTTATTTTTGTCTTTTTGTCATAACTTTGAGAGAAAAAAAAATGCTTATTTTGTCCCTGTTTCACTACCTATGGAGCACCAGAGGAAGCATTTCATAGCCACAGAATTACTGGAGGATATTTTAATCTGTATTACTGGTTCCAAGACCTTTACAGCATCCGTTATATCTCCTTTGGGACCCAAATTTCCAGACACATGAAATAAATCAGATCCTTAAATAAATATGACTCACTCTTCCACCATCAAAACACTGTCTATTTTATGCTGGGCTTATCATGTACCTTTTACATATTTAACATTTTATCTTTTATATCGTGTTTGCCTGCATTTTTGTTGTCTTGTATCTATTATAGGATATTTATCTTATTGTGGCTCTTATGTAGGTTTTGTTAATTGTTATTTTGTCTTATTTATGATATTTTGTTGTGTTCTATGTTGCTTGTGTTTTTAACATAATTTTACATTAACATTTTCAGCCTGTTACATCTTCTACACGTGACTTTGAGGTTAGCATTTATTAACTCACGCACTGCTCACTTTTTAATTTTTATTTAATAACATGAATAAGAACATCTTATTATTGTGTACATTTTGCTTTGACAGTTAGTGACCCAATAAAGACAGCTCCAGGACCAAATTTGGTTCTTAGGTTCAGGAAAGGCAGATTTCTGTGTATGTTGTTATGTATGAGTAAACCCAAACTGAACACTGTAAACCAACCACTTGATTAAGATAAGAAAATTAAACATTTCTGTGTTGGGTCGATTCAGTCCCTTAAATGGCTTTTTGCTCCATTTCAGTGGTTTTTCACATTAACCATGGTGACTGAATGTTTGATCGATTGATTGATTGCTTTATTAATCCCCAAAAGGGGAAATTAAAATGCCATAGACTCAAAACATTCATCACACAGTACAAAAAAACAATCTCATTATTATTACGGATTCTGCTACAGGCCACTGTAGCATCAGTGCAACAGCCCAGTAGCAATTCCAAAAATAATTCTGTAAGCAGTTACTACTGTTTTATTTATTTTTGACACATCACCTTCTATATTTGAGTCTAAATCAGATTTTATTGTCTCTGCAGGAACAACTCTTCAGCCAAGAGGTCATTCAAGACCTGACCAACATGGTGCGGGAGCTGCTCATCCAGTTCTACAAGTCCACACGTTTCAAGCCAACGCGCATCATCTATTACCGTGGCGGTGTGTCGGAGGGACAGATGAAACAGGTGAGATTTGGGCTGCCATGGTTCTTCTTTGCATAGATTTTACATCCTGGTGTGTATGTCATGTATCTGCTATATTTGTGACCATAATTATTTTGTAACATAATTTACGAAAACAGTTGTTACACTTTAAAAAGATCTTTTTATTATTTTTTTTTTCATGATTCATGATCATTCCTAATAGAAAACGACTACATTGCATCAAATTAATTGATTGTATACAAATAAATATTAACTGGATTTACAAAAAAAGTCTGAAATCTGAATATCTAAATTTTAAGCCTTAAAGTTTCTTAAATTTTAACATAGTATTAAATATGAACAGTATTAAATATTTTGAAGTTATCTGTTAATTCAGAAAGCTGCATCAACTTCAGCCTTGCTACTAAATTTATTTTTGGGAAAAATTTGATTGATCACACTGTAACAAGGCTACTAAATTAAACTAATATGAATCTGATATCCAACTGCACTGTGGTCAGAACTGACTGTGACCAAACTCAGGTGGAGTGTGCGGTGAAAAAACTGCTACTAGGAGTAAAAAGTTAAACACCTTTTCATCTCCTGTAGTCAAGTGTAAGTTCGACAAGATCTGGTTCCAGGACACTGGTTCAGTGTTAGGTTGAATCAGGTGAAAATTAAGGAAATTGAAGACCAGTACATCTTGTGCATGCCAATGCTGAATGCTAAAACTAGGAACAGGAAGTAAAAAACAAAAAAAAGGTAAAGAAGCCACAATATAAAGCTACCTGTATCCATTCGAGCATGGTCAAAATCCAGGCACAATGTGACTCGCTAAACAATCCTAACAAGGTCTTAAATTGTGTTCCCAGTGGTCTTAAAAAGAGCTTGAATTTCACTGTAGAGAAATGTTAAATGGGCTTGAGTTCATGCGCATACCCGTCTGCCTTTTCAGGTCGCATGGCCAGAGCTGATAGCCATCAGGAAAGCATGCATCAGTCTGGAGGAGGATTACCGGCCGGGCATTACCTACATCGTGGTCCAGAAACGGCACCATACGCGTCTGTTCTGCTCTGACAAAGCTGAGAGGGTCAGTGAACACTTCCTTCGCCACACCATGTTGATATATGAGTTTTCTCCTAACCCCGTGTTGTGTGAATCTCCAGTAATGTCTGACTAATGAACTCTCTGCAGGTTGGGAAGAGCGGTAACGTTCCAGCGGGCACCACAGTAGACAGCACCATCACTCACCCATCAGAGTTCGACTTCTACTTGTGCAGCCATGCTGGGATTCAGGTAAGACAAGTTTCACAGACTGTGTTCTTTAAAAAGAGCTGCTTGCATGTGATCGGTGCACTGCCAAATTTCTGAAATTTAGTTCAATTGGCGGTTAGAACCCGTAATTGCTATGGAAAATATCTTCCAGGATATTTTGGACTGTGGTCACTCTAATGATGCTCAATGAGAATACATGACATTTCTTGGATGTTTCTGCAACTTATTACAGTGTTTATATGTAATTTAAGTTGACACACTAATCACAGTATTTGGGTTTTAGGCACTTGTCTCTTGTAAATACAGGATGTAGAAGTTTGAATTCAACCTATAATAGGGCTGCACAAGATGACCAAAATCCTCACAATACTTTGTGTATGTGTGTGTATTTAAATATATATATATAATGTTGATAACTGTATATAGCACAATACTGTAATAGTGTACAAATGGTGTATAAAGTGAGCTCAGACTTAAACATGTACTATTTCAACATCTAAAGTGCATGTATACATCAGTTCAATAATATTATTCATCCAAAAACAGGTAGAACACGTAGAATAGCAAAACACTGACTACAGTTTGGTTATACTTTGACTTTAAGAAGATTTTTATTGCAGGAGTTTTACTGGTAGAGTGAAGTATTTTAACTAATGATCAGTTGATACATCAGCTGGCCAATGTATTGGGCCAACATTTGCGTGTTTTTTTTTCTTTTATTTGTATTGGCATTGGCCAATGTGCGGATGTGTTCGCCAATATATTTTTCCTGGCATGATTTTTAGACAGGCGTCCACAGGCAGCATATGTACCTCAATGAGTACAGACCTAGAAAGTGTCACTTTAAGTTAACCTAGACCGCTAAAACCTCCGCTCTGACGGTGGAACAGACCAGTACACCCCCCACCCTTTTTCTGTCACTGTGTCTGCTGCGGTCTCACTCTCATGTCACGTTCACAGCACCTCCAGGAATACTGTGAGGCGTTCAAATACTCAGTAAATGACAGTGTTTGCCAAAAATGAACATTGAACATTCAAAAATACTAAACAAAATATAACATGTGGGCTGCCTGTTAATGTATGCTTATTGAACAATATTTTAACAGTGTTTTGTAGAAATGTCCTGTGTCCCACACTTACTTAGACTAGCTACTTGCACTGCAAGACATTCTGTAAATGAACTGACTAAAACTTAGGCCCAAGCATTAAATGACTCTGTGGGAAATAGTTGATTATTTTTAACATTAAGTCTAGTACAGTCTGACCTATATTATGCTTCTTGCTTGTTGCTACTGTGTGCAATAGTATAATTACTTTATTTATACTTAAATATTTATTTTCAAAGAAATTACTTGAAGGCTTAAGAGTACTGAATGCTTTTTAGTTTTTATTTGAATGTATATTTGATAAAGTTCAACACAGATTAGACTGTTGAATGCTACTGTAGGCATCATTACTGGTTCTGCCTCACCTTTCTACTTTTTTACTATTTGTTAAATATTGTTTTAAGTTCAATAATTTAATTTTTTTCAACAAAAAAATTGAGACCCATAACATTTGTTATCTTTGTGTCATTTTGATGATATAAATTGAGGGAACAAAAAGCAGTATTGGCTCCAAATATTGGCTCAAGAAAATTGGCCGCCCGTATCAGTCATTGGCTAAGCTGATAAAAACAAAATGGCATCGGCCTGAAAAAACCCCTATCAGTCAATCTCTAATCTAAACATTGTGTCACTAGCCTTTGATGATCTGAATATTTCTTCCACCATTTTACATTTACATATTTCTATCATCCCTCAGGGAACCAGTCGTCCCTCCCACTACCACGTCTTGTGGGATGACAACTGTTTCACAGCCGATGAACTGCAGCTCCTCACCTACCAGTTGTGCCACACTTATGTCCGCTGCACGCGTTCAGTCTCCATCCCTGCCCCGGCCTACTACGCCAGGCTCGTGGCCTTCCGTGCCCGCTACCATCTGGTGGACAAAGACCATGACAGGTGAGGCCACCCTGGACATCTGTTTGAAATGCAGGTTTTCTTTTAGTAAAGGTTAAGTAACATGCCATAACCTCAAATAGCACAGGAAAAATTGCACCTGTTCATCCCACAAGGTTTGTAAAACACTACAGAAAAGTGTGAAAGTTAATTACTCTCATCATTTCTATTTTGGTGAATATAAAAACAGTTTTTTACAGTTGCCCTTATTTTGTGCTCTAGAAAAATAGGTGTGTGTTTTTCATTCTGCATGCCTTTTCTGGCAATGGTTTGGCAACATATTCACTTATAATTATATAATTATATATGTTTTTATGTTTTGTAGATTAGGAAAATTTATTTACAGTATAAAGATGTTTGATGGATTGCCCTCACTAAAGCACATTTCTTTCTCTTCTCCTTGCAAACACTTGTAGTTTTTTTTTTTGTTTTGTTTTTTTTTGGGGAGGGACTTTTTATTTTGTATGTTTAGATGTTTTACAATGCAATTGAATATTCCCTGAGACAAAATCCACATCAATTAACAAAAAAAAAATACTAAAACACCCACTTAAAAGCACTATTACACAACTTTGACAATATAAATGAATGTACAAAGTAACAAGAAATTAAAAATGAATGATAATAAAAAAGAAGTAAATAATAATTAAAGATACACATAGGTATTATTACTCAGCTTCAATATTGTACATGAGTGTATATTAAAAATAAAAAGACCCAGATTAACCGTGTGACAGGGTCAATTTCCTTTAGTGTGGTTTTACAGGATTCCACCTTTGAGTGAACAGGTCTGTTTTCATGTGAAGAGCTGCAGTCATTTGTTCCACTACATACACTTGCTTCACCTTTTGTTTCCATTCAGTAATTGTTGGTTAATGTTTTTTTAGTTTACAGTAATGATTTTTTTTGCAATCAATAACAATATGCACAGAATGTATTTTAGATCAGCATTAAAGTCCCCAACTGTAACATTACATTGATAAAACAAGGGTTATGAAAGTTTGCACTTTGATTTGTCTGTGTATTCATTCAGAATTTCTGTCCCAGGCCGGTAGAGGCACGCTTGTTTCCAGAGGCTAAACATGTGTCAAAAACCTGCCAGATCACAGCTCTAGATTTTTTAAGTCACTTCGACAGTGTCAGGAATAAAAGTGCAGAAAATACAGGGTTGAGTACATTGTGCCTTTTTCTGTCTTGCAGTGCGGAAGGAAGCCACGTGTCAGGCCAGAGTAACGGCCGGGACCCCCAGGCCTTGGCCAAGGCTGTCCAGATCCACTATGATACCCAGCACACCATGTACTTCGCCTGAGCTAGCCAGCCAGTTAGCCAGCGGACTCTTCTCTCCTTTCTCTCTTTTTGTCTTTTATTTGCCAGTTTTTCACCTATTCTCCAACATCTTTTAGTTCCTGTAGTCTGTCTCTTTCTCCTCATACTCAATCTACACTTTCTAACTCTGCACCAAAGCGGCTCTTTGGACGAGAGGGGATCTGCTGTGTCCCAACGTCCAGCGGGTTTTGTTTCACGGGACAGGCTCCAACCAGCGTTCCCAATCAAGCCGCCTCTTTAACCAGCAATCCAGCACTGTGAAACCTGAGGGTTTCCAATGCACGAGAAAAACGAAAAAACAAAAACAAACCATACACACATACTACCAGTTGAGCCATTATTTTGCGTTTGTTTTTGTTTTTTCTATTTGAATGTCTGCACTCTTGTGTTTGTAAGATACACTGAGCAACGGAGTGGATTGGCATGATCTGTGTCGATGCAGCTCCTTAGCTCTCCCAGCTAAGCAGGACTCTTATCACTTTTACCTCAAAGCCCCTTTGGGCAAAAATCTGTCACAAGGTCTGGGGTTATCGGGTGGGCGGTAGGGAACTCTACATGAAAAGAGATGGAGGGGGAGTTGACCTTTTGAGAATGATATATATATTTTTTTCCTTTTTATGAGCGTGTGTTTTAACTTTTTCTCCTTTACGGTCTTTTACAAGCGAGGTGACCTGGGTGTCCATGCCCATTAACTACTTTCCTCCCATCTTAGCGAAGAATAAGTGCGCAAGTCTGTCCGTCTGAGTGTGTTCATCTCTGTATATACATGTACTGCTGTATGCGTGCGAAAGTGTGTGCATGTGTGTTTCATGGCAGGCCACTGAATTGTAAAGGGAAATCAAGGAGATAACTGCTGTAAATGCCTCAGATTTGTTGTTTTTATATTCACACATACAGTACATATAAGCATATATTTACATCTATAGAGCAACTTTGAAACATATGACTTAAACAGGCCTCCCTGAGGCTGGTGTGGGTATTTGTAGCAGTCCTGGATCTCTTACTAAATGAAATACTTTAATTTACATTTGACATTCGGAGTGTTTTTGGGATTTGCACGTTTGGGAGCCACCTGTTCCTTTAGTGCCTCACAAGATCATTAAATCCCAGACAAATAAAAGGTAACTTACTGTGTTTCATCCAGTGAGAGACTCTGGGTCTGATGTGTAGCAGTAGTAACCGTGGTCTGGCCTGTGACTGGCTCAGCATTGGGACCTGTTGAATGGCTCAAGGCATTAAACACAGTATGGTCTTACGCCATTATTTCTGTCAAAAGCGGGATCTTAATTTTCTTTGGACCTGATTATCTGAAAGATTATATAATGACACTGCTGGACTTTGCTTTTCTTGTATTGTTTTTTTTTTTTTTTGTTTTTTTTTTGTAGTATCAAGGGCCGGAAACCAACGTAGTCTTTTGAGGTCTCCTTTGCTTATACTGGCCAATTCATTGCACTGACCCGGGACGCTAGGCAAGCAACAGAGGGCACTCTCAATCTCTCTTACCTTTATGCATTTATACATACGAATCAACAAAGCAGATTTGTAAAAGTTTAATATAAGATGTTTTGTGGTTATCTTAAAAAAAAAAAACTGTTGTTTAGGATTAGTAGTTTACCATTGATGTTGTTGTTGTTATTGTTGTTGTCAATGTTGTTACTATTGTGATGAAATTTTACGGTTGGCGGCAAAGCCAGTTAGTTACTAGCGCGACTTCAGGAATAGACTTCGGTTATTGAGCTGCAGGTTAAGGGGTAGAGATTTTGGTTGGGACATTTTTGTAGCATTCTGGCTAACGGTGAGAAAAAAGTCGGCCCAGGATGGGAAAAAAATTAAACTTCCTCTGTAGGTTCCAGTGTGACAAAAGGCTAGTGGCAGATTTAAGGTACTGCGTAGCACTCCAAAAGATTTGTCGCCGTGTTTTCGATCAGAGAGATGGAGACAATCAGGGATTGTAATCAGTGTGGACCTAGATGAAGAGATTTGTTAAAGCAGTTTGCGATAGGCAATGAGTTGAATTTTTAGACTTTTTAAAAAATGGTTTCTATTACTGTGTGTATTTGAAGTATATCCATCTTAAAGTCTACTATTTAACGGTGTTTGTTTCATATTTTTATGCATTTTTAACACTGGATTAAATTGACAATAAGCATAAGCACTGCCCTTGGACCCCCTGTACAAACACTTAGTGCGCTGTTAGCACAGACACGGTAGTACCATCAGCAACGTGCAGTGGTGACAGCTGCATAAACAGCGCCCCCTGGTGTTGTAATTCAAGATGTAGGGCAGAAAGGTGTGGAGAAACAGTCGACGTGCACGCCTCATCAGGGGGGGACAGCTCAGTGAAAACCCTTTTGTAATAAACCACCCGTAAAGCAGCAGGTTTACTATGAATGAGTTTGAGCACCTGCCTGTTGAAGGCGTGGGCGCTGGCAGAGCAGCAGGAAGCAGAGAGCGCAGGGCTGAGGGGGGATTTGGAAGGGGTTGTCCAGGCATTGCATGCAATAAGTTTTACTCTGTGTTAAAAGGGGGGCAGGTTTTAACGTGCACTAGTTTGACTATTCACCTCTAAGGGGGAATGATTTGTTTTTAAATCCTTCAACATATTTGATCTCCAGTCAGATAAGCGATCACTCCCTGTTTATAACATTGCAAAGCAATATTTACCCAGCTCAAATGTGGAAAAACAAAGCTATAATTCTACTCATTGTGGTTGTTGGTCTGTTCTCGCTATTGTGTCTATGTACTTAATTTTTTAATTTTGATTTTCTTTATTTTATTTGCTTGTATCAATCAGTGGGAATGTGCATTTGGTGGAATAGTTATGTAGGCTTTAGAATCTTTTCTTTCAAGTAACAAAATGTAGACTTTGCTCGCCTGCATGCCAGAGTATTGTCCTTTTTAAAAAAGAAAAAAAAAAACATTTTGGAATCATGTTTATTATGAGAAAGGAAAAATATAATGCTTTTTTTGGGTAAATGTTTATCAATTTAGTGGGACTGTTTTAGGCTAGCAATATTTGTCCAGTCTCTCAAAGATGTATTTTAAAGATTCCTACACAAATGTCAGTAATTTTCGGAGGTACAAGCTGATTTCAGAGGCGTGGGGGAGGGGGCCCGCTCTTTGCGCAGTGTTCAGATCCAAACGAGGTACTTTCTTCAAACCTGGACCCGTTAAAGACCAGACCCCTCCCCCTCGTTGCCAGGCAACTGTAGCGGGCATCCATTGTGTCTCCTCGTTCCTGGTTTGTACCTGTGGCCACGCCTCTTGAGGGGGCTCTCCTGTCTCCATGGCAACTTTGCTGACCCCTGGCAAATGCACTTCCTCTTTGTGAAGGGGTCCCCATGGCATCACCGGAGCAGGATTACCTCTTTTTAACCTTTTTAAAAAAAGATACATAATTCTTTCTGTGCCCCAATAGAAAGAGAGCATGAATTATTTTTAAATTCCTCTCACTTTGATATATTGTTATATCTTAACGGATTTGTAATTTGATGTAATGTGTATTTTAATTTTTTTTTTTTCCCTTATTTTGGTTCTTTTTTTGGGGGTTTGTTATAGCTCTGCTCTGTTTTATTTTTTTTGTTTTGTTTTTTTCTGCTAGTGGTCTCTGAAACTGTGTGTGGTTGTCAATAGCAACAGAACCACAGGACCACAATGTTCCGGATCTGTGAATGGAATGTTGTGGTTCTGTGATTGGAACGGAACCCTTCAAATATGTTGGAAGGGGGCGTGGCATGTTTTGACCCCGCCCCCAGCAGAGGGCCATTCACATGCTGTTAATGCTATTATGTGACATGTTCAAATTCATTTATTTTATTTTATTTTTTTTTTAGCCTGCAGGGAATTCTTGTGTTTATGTGCAAAGTAATAAATTGGTATTTTATGCCCATAACATTGTTTCTGTGGTTTTCTTGGAGAATAACTTACATATTTTTCTTTTATTTACACATACAACTTATTGTTTCCAGGGGAATATAGTAGGATTAGCTAAAAACTCACTAGGACCATTATCAAGGCAGTAAAATTGCTAAAATAATTAGATATATGTAATTTACACAGTGTCAATAACTGTAGACATTGTAAAAAATATAAACACTATATGTTCTATAATGAGGATCCTTGGTTCACTGAAAGTATAAAATGAAAGTATGAAATTGATTATTGTATCTTAACATGAGAAACTAATACTAAGGCATGTGGTATATATCTTGTCACTAGATGGCCTTCTCTGTCAAGTTAAATGGGATACCACCTTCAGAAAACCTCATATAAAACATTCATGAAGCCCTTCACACTACTTGTCATTTAAGAACAGCTGGATGAGGTGTGAATGTGTCCAAGTATCTTAAACAAGATCTGTGGGTTAAAGTACTGAACGTTCTAATTAGTATATAAATGCAGGTGATGTGTAATGCTAACTTTATTTACAGTACTGTGCAAAAGTCTTAAGCCAATATTAGATGTGTTGGTTTAGTAAAATTATACTGACCACACATGTATTTCTCAGTTTCAATACAATCTGGATATGTACAGCATTAAAAACAAAAATTTCAGGGGGGGGATCCAGCTTCTATAAACACACACACACACACACACACACACACAGGAGAGTCCTACCTGAGGATCTAAGGTTGTGAAGTTGACCAGTTGGAGTCAACATTTCTGCTTTCGTAGCCTGGGACCAGACCAGACATGGTTTATGACTGATCAGAAGACTCTGATCAAACACTGAGCCATGGAGAGAATCCAGGATGCTGAAGAGCTGTTGCTATCTCTTGCCTGTTCAAACCAGTAAGACTCTTAAGTCGGTGCAGTCAGAACTAGTTGTAGTGCCCTCAAATCAACTGAGAAGTTCTACTTTTCTCCTGTAACCTGGTCCGCTGAGGGGCCTCAGATACTGGCCAGTCAGTGTTACACATCGGATTATAAATATTGTATAAAGACTTGGTCTGGTCAACATCCTGACAGTTGCATTTTGGACTAAACTTTTGACTGACAACAGTTCAAGACAAGTTCACAATAAAGTTAAGAGTAAAATTCAACTACAGCCAAAATTAGAACTAGAAGATTGAAACAATCCAAACCAAACCGATCCAATCCAATCCAATCCAATCCAATCCAATCCAATCCAATCCAATCCACATTTATTTGTATATCACATTTTATCAACATAAAGTTTCCAAAGTGCTGCGCATAGCACAAATTAGCATACAGTTGTGTTCATAAGTTTACATACCCTGACAGAATGCACATGGGATGGTCATGGATGTTTCAACATGTTGACCTGTCATTGGCTACAGCAGAAAAAGGTGAAGGTTCTGGAGCAGGAGTATTCAAATCCAGTCCTAGAGGGCTGGTGTCCCGCATGTTTTGGGTTTTTTCCCCTTCTTCCTGCACACCTGGTTCAATTAATGATCAGCTCGTCATCAACCTCTGCAGAAGTCTGATAACAATGTATTTCTTCCTGATGTGATGGAAGAGGGAAATATCTAAAAATTGGGGGATACCAGCCCTTGAGGACCGGATTTGAATACCCGGTTCTAGTGTGTCCATCTCAGTCTCCTGACCTCAATATTATTGAGGCACCTTGGAGAGGTCTCAGACATGAAGTTCATGCAAGAAAACCCAAAACCTTTAAGGAACTGAAGGTGTTTTGCCAAGAAGAATGGGCAGCTTTATCATCTGAGAAAATACAGTGGCTCATCCACAACTACCACAAAAGACTTGAAGCCGTCATTGATGTTAAAGGGGTGGGGCCATTACAGAGTATTAAGAACTGGGGTATGTAAATGGATGGTATGGATAGTTTCTGTTATCAGGATGATTTAAATTTGTTTGATAATAAATTCACCCAACCACTAATCATGAGTGAAAGAAATGTTTCTGTCTTATCATTCATATTCTCTGAAAAATGGCCATGAATCACAAATTGTGCCAGGGTACCAATCAATCAATCAATCAATCAATCAATCAATCAATCAATCAATCAATCAATCAATCAATCAATCAATCAATC
>JAPTGZ010000003.1:29779054-29789270 GCA_029814645.1 Fowleria isostigma
CTTCCTGAACTTCAGTTAGCACCTTTAGTTCCTGTCTGTCATTACTGGACACACTGATTAATCCAGGTGTGTCTGACCACTGTAGTCATAGGAGAACACACCTGGATTAATCAGTGTGTCAAATAATGAAAGACAGGAAATAAAGGTGCTAACTGAAGTTCAGAAAGTAGTGAGGCTGTACATAGAGTCCATCCAGTCAGTGGGATGAATTTGTGAAATGCAAAAATGACACTGAAGATACTAACAATCAAGGATGTATGGACCAATATGATCTAAACTGGGTCAAACCAGTAAAATAGTATCAGTTACCTATAAATAATGGCAAACAAATATTTCTACTTGTTTTAGTGCAAAAAAGTAAAATTACATGAAGATGTTGACATTTATAGACTATTCTTTCACAAAAATTGTGAACAACCTAAAATGTTTTAAGAAGAATAAGTGCATTCTTGCCAATATTCTGCCTGTTATTAAATTTTTTGTTTATCTGTAGATCCACTGTGATCTCCAAGTTGTAATGCACATGTGTAAATGATTTATTTACTTATTATTAGTTTATGTGTAGGGACGATGTACAAAAAACTCCATAAATGTTTCCATTTGATGCATTGTACCAGAATTAGCTCAAAGATAATTTACATGTGCATGAATGATAGACTTAGACACGATATTGTTAAAATTGCACTTATTTTTCTTAGGAGATTTCAGGTTATTCACATTTTTAAAGAATAGTTTTAGATGTAAACATTATTATATAATTTTACTGTTGTCACTGTAATTATTTTACTGGCCTGGCCCACTAAAATGAGTTTGTGAGCCCTGGTTTAAAGGGTTATGGTAAGAGTAATACGAATTCAAAAAACACCAGCAGCCAATGTATTACATGTAGTGGAGGATTATCACAACAAAGGGTCTAAATACATCTTCCACCACTGATTTTGACCTGATATATAGACTTGAACATCAATAACGTCTACACTATGAGTGGTTGTCAGCATTGTTACTCACATCTTCTCGTTCATTTTCCCCAGTACTGTGTCTATGGCGTGTTGCTGCTTAAAACGCAGCCTCTCCTCCAGATCAGGGAAGACTCTGAGCGGGGTGTTGGAGAGCTGGACGTTAGACAGGGCTATCGACTGCTCTGCTAAGTTCCCCAGAGAAACCATCAGAGGACCGCACTCTGCCAACACACTCTTCCATATCTTCTGGTTGTTTTCAAGACACTGGAAGCTTTTCTTTATCGCTTGTTGAAGAGGTATTAGCGTCGGTTTAGACATTTCGGGAACCTATTTTTGTCATTTCTCCTTTTTCCTTACAGGTTTTAAAAATTAATTCTTTACTATGGAATCTAGTAAGAGTTTGAAACCTCTCAGTGTTTATACCATGTTTCTGCCATGTTGCTGGAGCATCATTTCCGTGTTTGTGACGTATCGTCCTGTGAATGGTCCAGAATAGTTTTACGTAATCATATGAAAACGCGCACTCTGATTGGATATCTTTGGATATTAGCCCCGCCCCGCGGCAAAATTTGAAAATTGCTCCGTGGAAAGGAGAGGGTGCTCGCTGAGGTGGAGAGACTGAGGAGACAAACACACGGAGACAGTGACGACGAAACAAAAAAGGTACAAAATCTTTTTATGAAATATTACTCACAGTCAAAATAATTTAGATTTGATGTAAGCTTTTGTGCGTGAAAGTTTAAGTAGCTAAACTTATGTAAGCCCCATAGCAAGGTTGACTTGTTAGGCTAACGTTAGCAGGATAATAATGGTATTAGCATAAACTGTTAGCTTGCGAACGTTATCGAACACATCGATAGTTCGCATTTGTTCACTTAATTTACTTCTTAAACACACAGGGAGCATACATTCTTTATAACTGCGTAATTTAAGTAAATTTTGTGATTGTTTTGTATGTCGACTTAAATAAGTTGTTTTTTTTCGTTTTCTGTCCATTCAGCCATGGCTCCCCGGAAAAGGACGACAAAACAGGCCAAAAACAACGCCAAGGTGGCCAAACTGGAGGCTTTTCTCGAGGATTTTGACAGCGAGGGTGAATAACATGTTATTTTATCAACCCTTTCCAAGAATACTTCCTGAAATTATCACATAAAATAAGAACTACAGCATGCACTAACTTTATGACAAGCTTTTACACAATATTGGAGATGTAACTTAAGTATTCTCATGCAGTGATTTGATACAATATTTCCGTTTAACGTTCGTTAATATGCTATGTAATACTCCAGTTTTGTACTTCTTACTTTACCTCAGTTATTTGACTGTTGTATTTACTCATTTGGCACTTTCAGCTTTTGAGTTGGTATGATGAACCAGCCATTATTATCTTGAATTTTGATTATTATGTTGAATTGCGAGTTGATTATTCACAATCTTCTGCAGAAACACTTAATGGACTGGGCAGGCCTGAATGATTTAGAGGGTATCACGGACAGCCTCAGTCAAATGCCTATTCACGGCATAAATTTTTATTGAAGGAGAAACTAGAACGTAATCATAAACTGATGTGAAAATGTCACATGTTTCTTTTGTCATGCATGGGCTGTCTGTTATGGATGCCAGTAGGCTGTTGAAAAATGAACTTGAGTGCTCTGTGGTGTCTTTTTACTTGTCACCTGATACAGATACAGCTACATCTGTGATAAGAGGGAGATACTGTTGCCTGAACCACTCTCTTTGAATTATTATTGCTAATGAATCAGTCTGAAAGTCATATTTTAATGTTGTAGATTGTTGTGGAGCCAAACTTTAAACCTACAGTGCTTATGGGTTGTAATTCACAGCACTTTATTAACAAGGTTTGATATGTTTTTACAGTGAAGACCAGAGTTGGACAAATGAAGGAGAAGCTAATCCAGCTGCTGAAAGATATTGATAACAGCTACAACATGGCGCTGATTAAGCTCCCCAAGGCTGTCAGACAAATGAATTGGCTCGAAAATTGCAGTAAGTTGATGTAAACTGTCCTGGGTCTCTTATTAAATGATAAGTGATCTTTGAAATGCATGATTTCTTCTGTTTTTTTTTTTGTTTTTTTTTTTGTGTATCACCATTATAAGACTGCTATCTCAGACAACTTTATTATTACTGTAATGTCTTGAAGCTTCACGAGGCCTATTTAGTTACAAATATCAAGCTTATTTGACAAAAAATGATCCATAGACGTAGTTTAGAACACACATTAGTTAAATTTTTAATCCATACTGTAGTAGTGTAGAAATCTGTATTGTTCTCTTTGTGTTTTGAGAATTTTGTCTGTTTTTGATTCTTAACAAATTTCAGCTTTATCGTAAACATTTTTCAGTGGTTGCCTGTTTATTGGTTGAACATCTTTGTATAAAGGATGTTAATACTGTCTCTTTGCCAGACTAATTTCACTCAAATGAAATAAGGGGAAATTAAATCTATTAAACACACATTCATCCTATTTTCTGTAATTTACAGGGTCTGAAAAACCAAAGTCACCAGAAGTGAATGATTCAAAGGTGGGTCAAATTATGCCTGACGGATTTCCTTTTGGTATATTCTCTCACTCTGCTGTTTTAACATGTTTTTTTTGGGGGGGGGCTAATTACCTCTTTTTTTTTAACAGAGAGAAGAAGAAGTGGCAATTGTTGAGAGTGTTGTGGCTGAAGACCATGCAGTTCTTTTGAAAACAGTCAAGAAAAGTATGTAAAAAAATTAGTTTTTATGCTTTTTTGCTCTCAGAGCCAAAACACAGCTGTCTCTATTGCTCCTGCTAGTGTGGATAACGTGAAATAAATCCTTCAGATCAGTCAAGTTCTTAACATTAATTACGTTTTAACAGGTTTGATTGCCTTGGATTTTTTTCAAGCAAAAACTCATTTAGTAGTGCAAAAGTGTTTATCCTGTTTATCTCTTTAATTCATAGCATCGAAGAAAAAAGCTGGATCCAAATCCAGTTCAGAGGATGAAAATACCCCTAATGCTACAAGAAAGGTAGGGGCTCATTTTCGCTGAGGCACACATCACACAAAGTAAACACAGCTGAGTGGTTTTACCCAGCAAATAGATGAGCGCGACACGATTGGTATTGAATCTCATCTTTGAAGCCCCTTTATTATTTTCCTCCTAATTCAGACGAAAGCTACAAGAAAACCTCCAGCTACATCAAAGAGAACAAAGGCACTGTCGATTAATAAGCAAAACACATCCATCCGACGGTGAGAACATGCTTCTTTCCGTTTTCTTTTTATGTTTTTGTATTTAAGTTTTTGATTGACTGTATGACACTGTGCATTCAGATCAAACAGGAAGCCTTTGGTCACACCCGCGAGGAGCATGTTGGATTCTTCGCTGATGATGGGCCCAACTCCCCTCATCACCCCACGCTTTGACCCAAGGTAAGTCTGCACTATTGATGGTTAAAGCCCCAAGGTTCCTGCAAAACGGAGTGTCCCATCTACCTAAAGTATCACACCACATATACAGTCATGGAAAAATTATTAGACCATCAAAAATGATGGTTATGCAATCAAACACTAACTCCTGTGTGTATCATGTGAGTAAAATGGACAGAAAAGAAAACATGGAATGTCGAAAAGCACTGTTTTTGTCAGCACAATGCCATAGCTATTAATGTAAGAACTTATATGATTTTCAATTATAGTAAAAAAAAACCCCATGAATAGATATGAACTCTTGAATTAAACTCTTTTGAGCCATTTTTGTTGTTATCATTATATTTGTCCAAACAAATGTACCCTTGGTTGTACCAGGTATTAAAATGAACAAGAAATTGAAGAAAACGTGGTGGTTTAATAATTTTTTCCACGACTGTATGTCATGCCCTTGTTTGCCAAGCTAAAATACAGGTGTTGGCAAGAGGGTGGGTGGCTGAGATAGACTCTGGCTAAGGCTTGGCACTAGCTAATAGTCAGATTTCAGTTAAATGGTTATTCTATATCATACTGGAAGGTGTGTGTGTTTGTGTATCTGCACAATTCTGAGAAATTAACTGGCCAATTTGGAACCAACAGTTGAGGAATAGTCCCATCTCCACATTAAATATCTCAGCAAGTTGAAAGGACCAACCAATATTTTGGGAGGTATTAGTCATTTTGGAATACATTGGCCTGACGGTCACATTGCTCAGTTGACCGGAAGTACAGTACCACGCTGCATAACGGGAAATGACGTTAAAAACACAAACGACCCATTTACTAACTTCAGTCCCTAGGTATGGGTAATAATATGACCCATGGTTCTCCTTGGATCAACACGCTAGTTGTATATATTTCATGAAACGGTTCAGTTCTTGGTAGTCCTAAGTATGGTTTTCAAAGTTAAAAAGAAAAAAAGACTCATACTTGAACTCAGCTCAGGACACTCGTACACCTTTTACTTTAAGGGAATATTTTAACAACTCCAGGATATTCTACTCTGAAAATTCTGGTAAAGTGTTAAAAAATGTAATCTGAAGAAATAATGACCCTTAATGCAAGAAGGCTGAGAACTTACAATAACTGTTCAGTTAGAAGCAGGATACGCCTAAACACTTGACAGTCTTCTCATCACTTTTTATTCCGAGTGTTTACTCTTCTTTATAAAATACATTTTAACAAGTCAGACTTTAGTTGAATGAAATTGTCTGACAGATCAGACTAATGTAAGACGAGTATAGCACTACACACGAGTCAAACAGCTTTTATAAAACCAGCCCCAAGTAAGAAAAAATAATATAAAGGGGATAAATAACTGAGAGGAAAAAAGCAGCACATTAAAGGAAGACCTTGAAAAACAGAGTGAAAACATTTCTCCGGCAAGAATTATAAAGGAGTTTTTGTTCGAGCCCAGCAGAAACTTCAGTACAGTTTTTTTCTCTTTCCTGTTGATGATTGTGGATCTTCTGAAATGTGATCAGACAGAAAAATACTATTTAATGTGTCTTGTCTAGACAGTCCACAGACCTTCGCTTTTATTTCTGTTTTTGCAGTAGGTTGGCACTAGAGACTGGAGCTCACAGCAGCTGCTGTAATGGGGCTACCCCTGCAGTTTTTCTGTCTTCGATCTTGGGCAGTTTTTGTTTGCTCTTCTCCCTCAAATGGGAAACATAACCCACAGTGGTGGGAATATATTACTCACCATTTGTGCCTCTTTTTTTTTTTTTTTTTTTTTTTTAAACTCTCCAGGCTTCCTAAGACCCCTGCTGTGAGAGTTCCCCGCCACAAAGAGAGGGTCTATAGCATTTCAGTCAATGGCTCTCCTATTTCAGCTGGCAATGAGGACATCGTCATAAATGTCCCCATCGGCAACGGAGAGGTGAGTGTGCAGATGAGTTGACCTGACCAATAAGCACTGATCAGTTATTAAAACAGACAGGGGGGGGTGATTAAATTAGGGTTGCATGATATTGGAGAAACTGACAGTGCAATTTTTTTTAACTGTTCAATATAGATTGTGATATGAAAAAATACTCAGGAGGATTTAGTAGCTGTGAGGTGCTGATGTAAATGGTCAAACAAATTAGTAGTTACCTCTTGGCGTGGCAACAGGTGTAAGACAGTCAACCCAGAACACCTGTTTCAGTAGCTGGGTTTCCATTACAGTTTTCTGCAAAATAAAAGTGATATTTTTACAATTTTGACCAAATATAATTACTATTTGTAGGTGTTTCAATTGAAGTTTGTCTTCTGATGCATGACTAGTAAAGTCTCATCTATCTGTCTCGCGATATGTCGTCGTTCTCGCAGAGAAAGAGAGGTACGTCTGTGCGTAACTCAGAGCATTCTGCAGGCGCGCCTGATCGTCCCAAGGCAAAGTCTTTGACAACGGTTACACAGAATGGATTTCTGGGAGAGAACTGTACATAATTCACCGACCAGTTGTGGATCCTGAATTTCTGAATGACCTGGGCAACGTTTTATGAACTGTCCTGTTATTGAACCTCTCGTGGCACTAAACTTGTCATGCCCACAACTAGTGAAGATGCGCAAAATACGTTATTATTACACTTTTGCGTGATACTTCCATATCGAAACATCTCAAACTGCCTCGTGTTAGCATAAAAACTTTTTATTTTTTTATTTTTGACAGTTTTATCAACATTTTTGTGTTTCCATTACCAGTTTTCTATTGTGCAATTGGCATCTTGTGCATTTCTGAGGGTAATGGAAACCCAGCTAGTATAATCTTTTTTGTAGCTAAAATTCCAGATAACTAAAAACCAACATGTTGTGATTGCTCCTCTTCTCTCGCCCCCTTACTATGTCTTTTGTCTGTATTATTATTTTTCTTTATTCTTCCGTCAGTCCCTCTCTTATGTGACTGACTCAAAAACAAGTCTGTTGTATATGTCTCACCAGACCAGACCTGTCGCCTCTCTTTGTTAGCTCTGTCCTAGAAGTGGAGATGAGTCTGGCATCATCCAGTCATGTCCTGGAGTAGGGGTCAAAGTTCTTTTTGTTGTGTGGTGGGTTCTTAAGTCTCTGGCACCTCTGATGACAGGACACAGCTTTGTAAAAAATGTCAGGAGAGAAGTTGTTTGTTGAAACTTGTGCACATAAGAAAGCGCCCCATATGAAGGTGTGTGTATTTGTCAAAGCCGTGTTCAGTGTGTAGTAGCAACACTGAGGTTGTCCTTTGACGAAGCCAGGGGGACTGTAAACACACAGATTATAGAAGGAAAGAGAATGACAATCCTGCACAGCCAAAATAGTCACACATTTTCAACATTACATCCCATGAAACAGACTACAGTGTTATTGTAATTGTCAGGTTTCACTTTTAAGTGGTTTCAGATTGTTTTAGTAACAGACATATAGTTTATGTCATTGTGCTTGGAGAACACTGCTACTGTGGAGTCGTACGCATTTGGATTGTTCATTATAATGCAGGTTATTTAGGGGGCAGCACTGGCTGAGATGGCAAGAGAGTCAGCTGGAGAGTCGGCTTGTGACCGAAGGGTCGCCAGTTTGGTTTCCTGGACTGGTGGAGAGTTGTTGACTGATGTGCCCTTGAGCAAGGCACTTAATTTGCTCCCCGGGTGCCTGATATGGCTAGCCCACTGCTCCTAGCATGTAGTCTGTGTGATGCATAATCTAGGGATGGGTTAAAAGCAGTGGAAAAATTTTGGTCTGTGTACTTGTGACAAACTGACAAAAATAAAGATTCGATTCAATTTATTATATTTAATTATGGAATCTCAGGAGAGTAAACCTTTTTTTGAGTTGTTAAGTGTGTATATTGAGCTTTATTTACATTTAAATGTATTTCAAGCTCTAGATGCCTACGCCTGTGAGTGAAAAAGAACCTGACAGCTGACATGCATCTGTTTTGCATCAGTAGTAGCTGTGTTGATTTAGTCGATGCGGTCAATCACAAGTATGTACTACTGACTTGTCTATATCAACACAACTATCAGCTCTAAAACTGTGAATATACATTTATGTTCCCTGGGGAAATGCTGTAGAATAAATATCAAGATGCTAATGGTAGTGAATGTTAAGTTGTCGCAACTTTATTTCAGAGTAATGAGAAATTTCATAAATGTTTCTCCGTCTCACTCTGGTTCTTCAAAGACTTGGTTCATATTTGATGCCATTCCGTTGACTGATGAGACTTAAGACTAAAGGATTAAAACAGGATGCTGTGTTGACGGTTTGTTTGCTGGGTTTTGGTGCAGAGCATTCAGCTGTTGGCCAGTCAGATGGACTCGGTGGATCTGTCTCTGCTGGATGAGACCGCCCTGAACAGCATTCGCCAGCTGCAGGTACGTTCACCACCACCAGGTCCTTTAGTTTTTCGTTTATCAGCATTCAGCACAGTCAAGTGTGAATACCTGCAGGTGCAAATGTTATTATTTTCTCTTCACAGAATCGCCTCACAGCACTGTGTGGAACTACAGAGTGATGTAAACATCTGCTGCTGACTTGTACAATACTCTGGAATTTTTATATTTTAATCTTTTGTCTCTTGTTTCTGCAGATTTTTTTTTTTTTCCAAATAGGGTCGATTTCTCAATTTTAAATAAACGCATTCTATGCTCACTTCAATGACACATTAAAAGAAAAACCCACTGTAAATGATGTTTTCCAGAATGACAAGCCCTCACAAGATTTCAACCTAAGTGGACATTTAGAATTAGGACCAAAGGTGTCAGACCACGGTCCACCTCCATCAGAGTTCACAATGTTCAATCAAAACCAAAGAACACTGAAACTGTTCTGAAAACACAGGGTTGAACATCTGTCCAAGACACTTGATATTTTTTGTTTTGTTGAGTTTGTCACCCATCTATATGTCCAGCAAGATGTGCAACCTTCTTGTAAAATACTCCTGTCAATATATACATGTGGATTGTTGTTTTACAGTTTACATCTATTTGTATTTCTTGTGGTTTTTTTGTCTAGACTTATTATCAATACCATATTTCCACTTCTATTTTCTGCTGCTGGGTTTAATCCATCAGGGAATCCTCTACTTCTCTCATCCAGTTCTGTTATAGGCTTTTATTTCCTTCGGTCAGTTTTTGTTATAAAAACTGAATTTTACAAGTGTCAAGACTTAAGACATTATCAGAAATGTTTTTGCCGTAGTTCACACTCTGGCTTTATTACCTGTTCTTTTATACCTACACTGTCATGTTGAAATACAACTTGTAAATACTGTCTGTAAAACCGATAAAGGAACTTGAACCCTACTAACTCTTGAATTTGCCCTTTTCACACATTAAGCTCTGATTGAAATCTGATGGAATTCCAAATATTATTCTTTTATGTGGGGAAAAACCAAAAAAACTGTAACTTTACATTAAGACCACTAGATGGCAGCGTTTCACTGGGGATATTTGGTCATCTGGCACAGGCAAAGAGCGTCTATTCACTTTTCTGCTTCCCTGGTCATCCTCTGAACAGGTCGAACACTGAAGCAGTAATGAATTTTGCTTGTGTGAATAATCCGGGAAAAGCTGCCCATGTTATAGCAGAAACACTTATGGCAAATAACCTGGCAAAATTTTAACATTTTAAGCTAAGACTCAAAAATATATCTCAACACCTCAAGATGTAATAAATACAGTTGTGGAAAAAAATATCAAACCACCCTGTTTTCTTCAAGTTCTTGTTCATTTTAACTCTGTCCCCCTTGGACACCTACCAGGGACAACACATATACATGTTATTAGGGAATATTTTGTTTTTCCAGTGGCTATAATTGTGACTACTTCAGCAAACTTC
>JAPTGZ010000003.1:29817107-29828474 GCA_029814645.1 Fowleria isostigma
ATATATATAAATAAAAATCTCATTAAGCATAAGCACAGTAAATGACAGACAAGACACATGACAGTTGGATGGGGGGGCGGTCGGTAAGGGGCAGTTCACATTGGTCAACCCAGCAAGGTTCGCCACGCGGCCGTTTCAAGGTGCCAGCGAATGCAACTCCCAGTTTGTCCACGTGAGGGCGCACACGATAGGGCCATCTGAGGATGAGGAGGAGGAGGTGTGTGCATTTGTGTGTGTGTTTTGTCCATTCAGTTCATATGAAAGCGTGTGTGAACATGAGTCGACATTCCATCACAGAAAGAGTCCAAACAGTCCGTAACAGGTGCCGATGAATTTATCAGTTCAAGATAACAGGGGAAGGCAAGACAAACAGTCGGCTGTTTGTTTACGTAAAACCAGGCGATGTTTTCAGGACTTAGCCTTGAACCAAGTACACAGTACCCAAAGAAAAAAATTAAACAATTTTGTGAGACTGGTCCAGAGTCCAATTCAATATCCGAGTTAAGGAAACTCACAATTTGGTAATAATTTAATTTAGTATTTTTACTCATTCCCGTTCCAGGAGAGCCCCAACCTTATCCAGTTTTGAGTCCATCTTCCGAAAGAGTTCAAAGATTGTAATCAGCTTATGATCCAGCTTGGCAGTGTTCAGAATGAATTAATGAAACAAAACGAGATGAAACTAAACTAAGCTAAAATAAGCTAAAATAAGATAAGACAAGCTAATCTA
The DNA here is from genome assembly GCA_029814645.1 of Fowleria isostigma. Lineage (NCBI taxonomy): Eukaryota > Metazoa > Chordata > Actinopteri > Kurtiformes > Apogonidae > Fowleria > Fowleria isostigma. Next base: position 29,817,838 of record JAPTGZ010000003.1, read on the forward strand.
ATCTAAGATAAGATAAGCTAAACTAAACTAAACACTGAATGATGTTTATGTATTTATTTAACAGGGACAGTGCAGTCAAACATAGTTACAAGCTTGCAGCTGATGTAATGCGTATAGAGTTTATAGGTAGTGCTAATTCTCCACTTCTGTCCCTGGTTGGGCTTTTCTACAGCACTACAATACATTATATTATATATAGTAAAAAACAAAACAAAACAAAACAAAACAAAAAAAACAAGACAGAAAACAAAAGCACTGTTTTAAATTAAAACCAATGGTAATAGTAAAACCTGTAATAGCGACAGGTTTGCTGGTCTGGTATGAACGAAAAATTTAATTATTGTTCAACCAGACCATTAATACTTGAAGAAAAAACTGAGTTTTAATCCATATTGCAATATTCAGTTTTTATTTAGTCTTTGTGTATATGAAAACTGTTACATTGATTTTTATTAGAGATTATGTCACTGTTAGTTTTGAGTAGATTTCTTCCTAGTTTATATTAAATCATTCCAGTAATATTATAGAGTGATGCATCATGGTGCAGTTGTAGCAGCTATGTTCATGCTTCACTTGTGAGTCTATTTATAATGATTCTTTCAACATTTTCAGTTACTTTCTATAGAATCAAAGTTGTGATGACTGAAATCTCGATTGAGTATATTTGGACAGATGTCTAACATGAATTTTTAATGTGAACATATTGATATGGTTGACTTTGAAATAATCGGTGAATGCATGTCCTGTTCTTGTAACCTTCCCTTCATTCTGAGTCCAATACTTCTGAACACTTCTGCACTACCAGGTCCAGCTGAGAATGTGGTGATCAGTGGCTGAATCTCCTGGTGTGGATGTGACAGAGGATTAATTCCAACCTTCAGAAATTAATTCACCCTTATGCAGAACTATATGAAGCTCTGAATGGGTTAGTTTGAGTGTAATGGTTTTAACACCTAATTAAATCTTCATTGTACCTTAAAATGTATGCATTAGTTAAAATATTTTTACTGCATTTTCTTGCTGTTATACGGTCCTTCTCCACAGAACCAAAACCTTAAGGCTCTTAAAGGTAATCCTTACTGTCCTGACTGAAGTGTTTAGTGAGTGTTAATTCATACAATTCTGTTTACAGCTAAAAAAAATGCTTTAGTGATTAGTATAACATAAACATCAAAACCCTAAATAGCTATTACCAACCAAATGCATTACCAGCTGATCTAAAATATTTAGTAATTTTTGATCCACAAATTCTATCAATACAGGAAGTTCAGATAAAATGCCATTCTCAGCTTTTCCACCATCATCAGATATGACCCATTTGGATGTGAGCTTTGTAGTGAACATGGACACACCATCGTCTTCTACAACATTGATTCACCAATAAAATCCATGAAAATCCGCATGTTTGAGACCCCTGATCTAAAGAATACCACACAGTGCTTCAACCCACTGCATGTTAGAAACAGTTCAGCCTGTAACTGTGCTGTGTGTCCTATTTGCCCAGTGCTTCGTTTCCATGTAACATCCCAGCTAGAGGAGAGCAGATTCAGCATTCCCTCGGAAATGTCTGAGTGTGAGTCGTGCTAATCTAAACTTTCACGGTGATCATAGCAACACTGGGCTTATACAAACTGACTGAGCGAGGCTGCAGTATGGGTGCACCTGCCAAGAGCTTTAGTAATACAGCGGCTCAGCAGGTTTAACACAGATTATTACTTGTTTCCTGCTGAAAGACCCCGTTTTCTGTTTTTCCATGTCATTTTTTTTTTTTTTTTTTTTTTACAAGACCAGACAGTTGAGAGAGTTGAGACAGTTTGCTTCATGTAAAACAAATTTTATATCCATTGCTGCAGAACTCAGATGGATAAGAACACTGTGGAAAAAAAAGTTGAAGTCATTTTACTTTCCGCTTCAATCTAGCTTTTGGGAAGACAGATCTGTAGACGGCAATGTGATATAATTGACTGAGGGTAGTGTGGTGTCTCAGGTGTCTTGTGCTCTGAGACTGTTCATCCCTCCGTCTCAGTTACACAAATTAATACTTAATCCATATTCTGGTCTTTGTCTATTTCAATAGTTCTCTGTGATCTCAGAACAAATTTGTGCTGCCTACAGTATGAAAAATGACAGATAATGTATGCGTTTTAGTTGCAAGAGTAATACAGCCATATGTAGTGTCATATGGCCATCTGCAGCTTTTATTATCTAATAAATAAGTCTTCTCTAAAACTTGATTTATGTTTGGCAGCTGCCGTGTTGTAATTAAAGATACAAACTGTTTGCCTCAGTCATCAGTCCTGGTCTCCTTACATTTACTCCAATACTAAGATGACGTTCTTGTACTTTACCTTATATTCAGTTTATATACATTCATTTTTCCGATGCACCATTTATCTGGCAGTTTTAGATACTTTTCAGATTATGTGTTTTTTAATCACCTTTCTGTCCACTGAAAACCATATACTGGTAAGTACATGGAAAAGATCCTCTTAATTTAAAGCTACAGTGCTTGATGTTTTGTTTTGTTTTTTGGGCATAATTGGATGACAAAATCCAAAATTACTTTTCAGTATGGCATATTTTCTCAAATAAACTACATCTACAAGCTAGATCTCCAGTAAAAGTACAAGCACAGCCCAATCAAACAAAAACTAGTTCTTCAACAAAGACAGGGTTAAAATAAATAATACACATTAATTTTTTTATAATAATTTCAAATAATAATAATAATAATAAATACTAACTAAATAAATAAATAAAAATTATATGTGTATATATGTATATACATGTGTGTATATGTATGTGCATATATGTATATATGTGTGTATATATATATATATGTATATATGTATGTGTATATATACATACATACACTTTGTATATGTATCCAGAGACAGAGAAGGTGTGTCTAATTTTTTTTTTCCAATGAAACTACAAATTTACAAGCAGTGCAGGGGGGCTTAGACAATTTAAGTTGTTTCTAAATAAATGGTTTCTATCCATTGAAACACTACAGGGCTTTAACCCATAAAGGCCCAAAGGCCCACTGACTAAAACCATCTGCTGATCTAAACTGTTTAATACATGTTGATCCACTAATTCTATCAGTACATGTAAATAATTGCTGTAAAATGCAGTTTATAATTTTTTCATGTTCATCAGATATGACCCATTTGGACATTCAGAGGCTCCACAGTTACGATGGAAACACCATCATCTTCTACAACATTAATTCACCCGGAAATTCCATAGAGTTGGATCAATGACAGGTTTTAGAGACATTTTTATGATTAGTTACTTACTTTTTTCTAAAAAAAAAAATAATGCTTTTCCTCATTGTTTTTCTGTTTTGATATTGTAATCTATAAATTTACTGAGTTTTTATGAACATCTACATGCTCACCAAATTAAATACAAGAAAACACCTGATTTATGCTGAAACAAACACCTAAAACAAAGAAGATAACATTACAATAAATAGTGATAAATCACTTAAGAAAGGTAAAATATAAAGAATAAATTATTTGGGAACTGCCACAAAAGGAGCAATGGGTCTTTATGGGTTAATATTGAAATGCTTAAGGAGGTTTTATGCTTGTAGAAAAGCAAAATTATAAATAGGAGTGCAAAAAATAAGGTGCTGCATTAAATATGACCAGTTCTACTTATTGAACTTTAGAAATGAGACATGACGGCCTTCTTTTAATATAATCCTCAGTCGCATAAAAGGCTGGTGTCTGCAGCTGAGGTAAATGAAGGCCACAGACGCCGTTTGAGGAAATAATGTCTATAGTTCAAGTGGTCTGACAGGAATCAAAAAGTCTACCCTTTCCATTTGTGCTGAAAAAGTCTACCCAGTGATGTATATTTTGGCTAATCATAGCGACTAATCCCTCTGATTTCAGCTTTAAATTCTATAAAATCCTCTTCACTGGGCGATGCTTTGTTATAAATCTGGAAACAGGTTTGTTTTTCTGACCTCATGAAAAGTTGACTTTTGTCATGGCACAGTGACAGTGGATGATCTCACAGAAGTTGATGCGCTGCTGTTGATGAACATCCTGTGGTTCAAATGAGCTCAGCCTTAAACATCTATAACATGACTGGGTTGTCTATCGCCAAAAATGCAACATACAAAATTATTCAAAAATCAAAACAATCCATAAATGTCATATATAATTGCAAATCCATCTTAAATGCAAAATGACTCCTTTTACTTTTCATACTTAAGTACACTGTGCTGATTATACTTATGAATACACAGCCTCTACTTGTAATTGAGTATTATGATTATTATATATTAATTGTTGAAAACTCTTTTGCCCATGAAGTTGGAATAAAATATGTTTACCTTCATGAAATGATTGTGGTAATGTTATTTATTCTTGATAGATAAAGGGCATTAACAGCATATTGTGTTTGTACAAATGACGGTAGAATTAATACCAAAAGTTGTAAAATTGCAAAAAAAAAACTGTATGTGAAAATACAATGCAAAGTTGTTTATTAGAAAAGATGTTTGTGTTAACAATTAAATCAAACATAGCTGTAGTTTTTACAGGAAGAGTATGTGAACAACACCAGATTTGTATGTAGAAATTATGTATTTGAAAAAATAAAACTGTAAATTAAAAAACAATGTGGTGCCATTTAAATTGCAAGACCAAAATGATGAAATAATAGCCTATTCTCACACTTAAAAAAAGTAATAAGAATATAAATTTAACATTTTAAACATGTAAATATCACTGAAATCCAATGTTGAATCTACATGTTACTCTGTAAATATGTTAACAGTATGATAGATTTTTACAGTATTGTTCTGGTAACCACAGCTGCCATTTTTTTTTCTTTAAAAAAAACAGTTGTTTTTTTTTTTTTTTTTTACAGTGTCCTTGTGACTTAGATGCAGATCAGATCACATTTTATGACCAATTCATAAAGAAAACTAGGCTTCACACACATTTTTATGTCACTGTATTTGCATTACCGTGAAGACTGTAGGAAAATAAGACATTAATGATTAAATGATCAACACCCAAATTAAGATACAGCATCTATGTAATACCAGTTTACACACTCAACTAATCTTCATTTAGACTCCATGCATGTATTTTGATTACAATTGATTGGCAGTGGTCTGGAACATGAGCCAATGACCCTGCAGCTGCAGGGGAGCCACGGTTTGATGGAAAGTATTGATAAATCATAGGTAGTGCAGCACTACACTTTTTCTCTGTCCAAGTTTAAACTAATGGCAAGAGCAAAGACAAAATGACAGACAATGATCTGTTATGTAAAATAATCAACACTGGTTGCCATAGAGACATTACATGACTGAGTTACAGGCTGATTAAGAACACTTGATTTTACTTTTACTGTGGGTAAATACTCCTGCCAAATTCTCCATGAACATGGGCTGAATTCTAACCTTTTTGACGGGAGTACTATAGTCTGACAGTCACCTCAAAATAGAGCAGTGTGAGGAGGAAAAAAGTCCAAAACTTGAGTCTCAGATTGACTTCTTGGTGACCTTGCTTGTGAATGACATGTCGATTCACTCATAGCATTAAAACTCTGCATCGGAAAATGTGAACAAGTAAAATGTCAGACTTGAGAAATAAATCACTGCCATATTATCACATAACTGCCATAAAGACACAAATAATAAAAAAAAAAAAAAGTAATTTTAGAGTGCGTTCAGCTGTGCCGACAGAAATTATTTAAACCACTTGAGGACTTGACGCTACAGAAAAGGAATTTTCTGAGAGCTGGTAAGTATTTGTGTATTGATCTGAGGCTGAGCCCTGTAGCGGTTTTAATACTGAATCGATACTTGTCAGGGCTACTGTATGTGTACAGCCACATTAAGTGTCAGATGGAGGTAATGAAAGGAAACTGTTTGCTGTCAGATATGACCTTATTATCAGGCTGAGTTTAGGTAGGTCAGCATGTCCACAGCTTATGAGTTAAGGTGCTGTCATTAACTGTTGCACAGTTTGCACACTGCATCATCAATGACTGGCTTCAATATTTTTTCTATTTATTTATGAATTAAAAAGACAGTGATTATGTTATAATTCTGGCTTTAGGACAAAAACGAGAATCCATTTTTATTACTTACAAGCTATTTTGTGCATATGATTTATCATCCAGAGGGAGAAATCTTCATATGATATATTCCTTACCTTGCTGCTGTCCTTATTTGTCTCTAATCCACTGATATATTGGTGGCTATATTACACAGCTGAGTCTATCTTTGAAGGAATCAAGGCAATAAAAGGCTTTATTTACCCTTATCTGGAGCAGACCCCAAAAACTTCACTGCATAATACAGACCGAGACACTTTCAACAGGCAGCCCGCAAAAGGTTCCAGGTGCTGTCTCCTGGCAGGATTTTCTTCTTATTTTCCTTTATTAAAAAGTCTTCTTCCTTGTCACTGTGCATTGTACATTATTGCACTAGATTTCTTGGAAGGAATCATCTCCCATGAGCCACTGTAGATAATGGAGGAAAGGCATTGAGGAAAGGAGGAATGAAACTTCAGGTTTCTAAATCGGGTCTTGCCTTTGACCACTTAATAATAAAAGCAATTACAGTCAGTCTTAACAGGGGAGTTTGTTTTTTTTTCTTTTTATTTATCAAAGAACCTCAATAGGCCTGGATGTCTAATGTGCGTTGTCAGGGAAAGGGTTTAAAAAGCTCTTTCTATTTTTATAGTGGCTCTGACTGCAGTCTTGGTGTTGTGCACTAATGATTCTTCTTTGGTCTGTTAATTTTTTATTTGTCCTTCTGTATCATTAACATGAAGCCAAGACTGTTTGTGAACTTATTCTGAGAATTATCACGAGTTAAATTCATGAATTGATGCCGAAACTTTTTCTTAATTAATATATTGCTTAAAATCCTTGAAGAACAGAATTATTTTCATGTCATTTGTATTTGTTCCTGGACATTATATTGCTCTGTAGATAACACCTAATAATTATCCTATTTGTCATCCTGCGACAGTACATATTTGTTTGTTTTAGTTTAAAATATTCCCCATTAGCTCTCACCATTGTGGTTGCTAGTCTTCCTCGGGTCTACAATGAAGACTAAAATGGAAATGCGCTACATAAACATACAATTACAGGAATTTTACATAAGGAGTATCAAAAGGGTCATACAATTAATTTGACCATACATCTACAACACATTTCATTTTTTTCATTTATTCACTTATTTGTTTTGGGCAGGTGCATAAAGTATATAAAGTTGATTAGTCCTTCAGCTTTTTAGGCAATTAATTCCAAAGTTCATTCAAACAACTACAATTCAAATATACTACATATACAATAGGAAAAAAATATAATTACAGATTGAATTTCATATTGAATTTTTTACATAAGGAATATAAAAAGTACAAATTATTGTCTCTCAACTACAGGGGAAAAAAAAGTTTTCCATGAGAACATACCTCCAGAATGTTACGCTGGACAAAAGCCAAGGTTTGGAATCGCAGGTGGCAGCCCATCCTGGTATTAAACCACATCGGACCCACCCCACAGCAGATAAACAGTTGTGATTGGCCCAGACTGAGGAAATCAGTTTGCTTGGGTGCAATGCCAGACTAATCTGCCAGAGAAAATGACTATTTCTCTCAAGCAGATGTGTCTGTGTCATGACATGTCGAATATCTGCTATGCAAAATGCCTACAGCGCCACCAACTGGTTCAGATACTCTGAATGCCAACAGTGAACTGAAATTTTGAAGTTGCTTTTGGCTCTCCAGCAAACTGAGGAAAAAATATTAATTTTTGACTAAAGCGCACATATTTTCAAAGAAAGTCATCTGAACCCTGAGCATCTCTGTGCATCTCATCTGTTGAGCATGAAGAGTCTATCGTCATTAAACATAAAGCACTAATTCATCCTGGCATTGTGTTAAACTATGCTCCACCCGCTGCTATGACTGTGAGCTCCTGCTGCTCTGCATAAATATTTGAGAGACACCTGAGGTTCGGATTCTGGGATGAGTGACTAATGGCAGAAGGGGCTCTTGGCAAATTGTGATGACGTGAGGTGACCTTGTTACTTTTGGCATTCCTGTACGGAGATAAGTACATTAAAAGTGAAGCAGTTGACTAGAATTGTGTGACAGCCACCTCTGCGTTTCCTGTGAGGTGTGATGGATGGTGCGAGCCCCTCGCAGCATGTCTTTTTCACAAGCTTTCAATGGCAAGAAGATGCAGCGAGACGTCATGGTGGGATGAAGGTCATCTGAAACCAAAGTGTCTAATTTAGAGTGTGAAACACAAGTTAAACTGAACTCTTGTCTGCGATGACGATGTAAAACGATTCAAGCGCTGAAGGGAGTGACACCCCTGGCGATGTTCCTCCAGCGTGTCTCCCACGCAGCAGCAACATGCTTCAATTTCTAGGTTACGCCTCTTGAACTAAAACACACACTTTAACTTGATGGACCCTTCTCAGTGAAGTCACCAAGCTGCAATATAAATAGACACGATCGTAGTATTTGGTCCCACCAGAGGTCTCCGTCCAAATATAACCTGCAATTTGGTCCCTTGAAAATATCAGTAATCGTAGCCTTGTATTGTCCTTGGACTGTTTCAGCGAATGTAGGGCTTTCTTCTCCACTTTGAAGACAAGATGAGTTGGATCTGTGCCCTTCATGTAAATATCCCCCTGTGATGTGGTTTCAGAACAAAGACGAGCCGTAGCCGGTTGAGCTACCCTTGCTCCTTGCGTTGGGTTGAGACATTCCCAATGGGGCCAATCTATCAACATGTGATTTATAGTCCACGTATGGGTGCAGTGTAAGGGAGATGCAGAAACAGAAAAAGCACAGACTGTAGCTATATGGAAAGAAGCACACTTAAAGAAAAGGAGAGATTTGTATAGAGGTGGAGAGGAAAACCAAATCAGACTGAATGTACAGAAAAACAGTGACAGAGATTCAAAGCTTCATTATAAACAGATTAACATCTCCACTTTGGTAAAACTCTAAATTAGTGCTACTTTGAGAGAAACACCATATGGACAGTATTTTCAAGTTTAATTAATGGTATCGGTTGATTAGTTTTATTACATCACGACATTCACTCTAGTTTTTAGTTGAACACTTAAGTAAAAGTTCTAATTTGTGAGGTTTAATAACATTATCTGTTTTGTTCATCTAAAAATAGTGCGCAGTCAGTGATAAGATGTTAATGAGGAGGCTGATTATCAACATTTGAACCTACATTGTTTATTGGCGAGTTTGTTCTTCTAAGAAGGAGCTAATTTGGCTTTGGGGAATAAAGGTAATGAGTTTTAGATTCGTCCAAACTTCATTTAAATCAAGGTGTTTCCTCCTTTCCAACAAGTCCTGCAATCCTGTTTTTTTTTCATTGTTTTTATTGCAATTTTTGTTTTTCATTCAACAGAACAAACAGTATCTTCAAAAATTAGACACAACAAAACACACACAACAGCTCTTACATGAGAAATGAAAACCTAGCAGGTTACAGAAGGTAGGTCACACTTATGCTGCGTTTCCACTGCGTGATTCTGGCTCGGCTCGGCTTGGCTCTTGACTTTAGAGTACCCAGTCGTCATAGCAACACTGTGCATAACTTACGTGTCATCTGCTCAGAGAGTTGCTGATAAACTCATTTGTTGCGTGTTGTCTCGTCAGTCTCATGCTGAATCTTTCCATCAGCACCAAGGACAGAAATGTCTGAACCTCCTCGACTGACCACGGGGTTGTTTTGGAGGCTGTTATCGTGGATTAGCCAATTAGTATATTTAACGTTAACTTCAGAATATGTTATTTTTTAGATATTGATTAAAGTCTTAATTTTCAGAGGGGGGTGGACTCATTTATGCTGAGTACCGTACATATACTAAAGCCTTATCACAGCGGTCTGGGTTTGTTTCTGACCTGAGGCAAGCTGCTGCATGTCTTTCCCCGACTCTTTCAAGTTAAATCTATCAAATAAAGGCAAAATACCCAAAAATAAATCTTAAAAAAAAACCAAACAAAAAAAAAAAAAAACCTCCACTGAGTCATTGGTGAAACAAACACAGCTGCTTTTTTACGTAACTGGGCCATGACATTTGGATTTTTCTGTCAGTCCTCCAGTACTATTCATGTCCTGAAAATATTCAGTGAATGACAGTCTGATGAGATTAACTCCTTTGGCTACAAACTAATAAATTAAAATAGAACTAAATTGCTGATGCTGAGTTCACCATGTCTGCTAACAGTCTATAAATCCTAATGTTAGCTTTACTCAGTCACTCACCCATCAAGTTTTCAGGTTCTGGAGAAAATAACATGTGATGGATCCAGCGTCTTTTTGGTTTTATTCCATAGATGATGCAGTCGGCAGATCTTTTACTTGTACTTTGACTGCAGTAACTGTGGCTGTGACTAATAACAAAACTAACCCCAGTGACAGATGAGTCATCATCACTGACAACATTTACAGGTTTTACCTAAGTTTGGAAAAAGACAAAGTTATTTATATGTTGTATGTCCAAAGAGTCCTCAGAAATCTGAAATGTCTGTCTGTCTGTCTTCTATCTATCTATCTATCTATCTATCTATCTATCTATCTATCTATCTATCTATCTATCTATCTATCTATCT
>JAPTGZ010000003.1:29861303-29872001 GCA_029814645.1 Fowleria isostigma
CACACACACACACACACACACACACACACACACACACACACACACACACACACACACACACACACACACACTCCTACTTTATTTCCATGTCCTCGTGGTCCTCTCTCTCTCTCTCTCTGTTCATTCTTGTATTGTTCCACCCTGCTTAGCCTTGCTTGCCCGCTTCTGTCTGTGCTTAAACCATGCCGTGTGCTGCCTCTCATCTCTCCGTCTGTGTGCAACTTCATCCTTTGCCAACAAGCCCAGGCTACTGTCCAAACATGTGACATGCAGCACAGAAGAAGCACGGCTCTGTTCCTGGAAACCTTGTTTTGGATCACATGACCAGTGTGTCATACTCTTACTGTGTGAATCTGACCTGTGGCTCAAAACACACACCTGACGTTTCAAGATGGACGCATGTCACATTTCAGTAATTTTAAAAAGAAAGACAAGAACTGCCTACACACTAATTTACTGTATGTATGTGTAGTAACACTAAACACACACACATGAACACACACACGAGCCACACTTGCTACAGGCAGGAAAACTGATGAAATTTTCTGCCAACTCTCAGAAGCTTTTTTCTGTCTTCAGGCTGGCCAATACAAACAGAGCATGTCACACTCCCAGACTGCCTTCTGTGGGTTCATTTTCATGTCAGCTCAGTCTAATTGCTGAGGTAATTAGATTAGGAAAGGCTGTGTTAAAAATAAAAGTCTCATGTTTCTTAGCACTTTTGCCTCAATGGGTGCACAGCGTTTGAAGGCAACATTCATGGAGGCCAACAAAGTGCTGCGCTGTCCTCTCCGTCTGCTTCTCCCTCTCTTTTACTCTTGCTGCAGGGAGAATGGCTGTAAAGAGAAACTTCATTTCACAGAGAATGTTCTGCCTGGTTTCCTTAGAGAAACAAGAGGTCAAGGTTCAAAAACTGCACTTTTTTTCGTGAGGAACTTTTGAAGTTGGGATGTATAGTCCTGAGGAAAGGGATTTTGATCATATCTAACAGCAAACAGTCTCCAAGGGGAGAGACATTTTACTTTGTCTCTGATATTTTTGCTTTTTTGTCACCCTGCTGTGAGTGTGTGTGTGTGCGTGTGTGTGTGTACATATATATACGACTGGGAGGTTGCTTCCTGTTTGCATTTCACATAATACATCTGATTGTGTGTACACCTTAGCTGTGACTTATACAGGATTCACAAAATTTATTTTTATTTGCTGACTGCCAAGGTTATTATAGATAACGAAACCAAATGAAATAATGGAAACTGAGTGATTGGAAAAACATTTCCATTAAAGTTACCGGATGGAGAAATCGTGGAAAAAGGCGGAGGAACACACATTTTCATTCTACAGCTTTCTCCCCTTTGTCCAAATCAGAGGTTAAATACAACGAGATAGATGTGTTTATACAGTCATGTCACTATGAAAAAAAGTGAAGCTGAAATATCACTTCTATTTGAGCTGCCATGGTGTTTCTGTGATGTCTCCCAAATCATGAGGAGTTGTGGAACAGTGATTTATAATTCAAGCTGTGAATCTCATTCTCACTCCCATGCGTCTCTGGAAACATGATCGGCTGAAAGTTTGTTGCTTTGGGTAGATTTTCTATATCCTCTAGCGGTGCAGAAGTGATGTTTCCACTCAAATTATAATTAGCGGAATGGTAATTAGGGAACTTTTGACCACTGACACCAAACCAATCATGCACTCATACTTGAACAAACAAAAAGATGGATTACAATAAACAGTAGCTAACTGTATTTTTCTTAATAAGATTAAAATATAGTGATATTTGATAAAATATCTGTGTGAGTTTATTTACAACATAAACCTAAATCACAGAAACCAACACAGTCTTTAGTTTTCTTTTGCAGATGGAAGTTTCATCAAGTTGAAAACATTTTAGAATAATAAAGTATAAATCGCTGTCAAAACAAATAAAACTGTGTGTTTCAAAGATAATTCAGTTAGACTATAAAAGAAGTCTGTGTGCAAAACCTTGAGTTTTTGAAAATTATGGTCTGTGACTTTGACCTTCAACTTTTCAAGGTCAACCTTTGTGTCAATACATTTTGACACAACATGTATGTAGTAAAATAAACCAATTCAGGTGACTTTTGATCAAAAGTTGTTGTCACCTCATGGTAACAAATAGGGATTTGCTGACTTTTTAGGTAAATTTTTGTTCCCTTTTTGCTTTAACTTTGACCAAGAATGGCAAAAATGTCACTGTCAGCAGGAACGCACACACACACGCACATAAAAGGATGATCTATGGAAGTTCAACTGTTGGTAAAGGCACTATAATAGGAAGTAAAACTTTCAATACTATTTTTTTCCTCTGAGTGATATATTATCAGTAACTTGGACTATTTCCAGAATAAATATTTATGGTTGATTAATAGAATATTTCAAGTTCTATATTATAAATGTCAGAAATGGAGATAATTTATATTCCTGTTTTTGACACTCAGATGAGTGATGACATGTAATGTGCCTTTATGTTGTGCCTATGTGTATCAGTGACTGTACATTCCCATGGGGTTTCAGTCTGTGTGTGTTCCAATGTGTTCCCTACATACATGACAGAGCCGAGTCTCCACACTGTTTTTCCTCAGGTGCGAAGGCATCTGGATCGATCGTGTGAGTCTCGCTCTTGATGTCTGTGATTGATGGTGTGAAGGTGATTTATTAGTCATGTCCGAGGTGCAGGCAGCAAGGGGAAAGCTCTTTTGTCCCTGTCTTTTGAGGGCCTTGCTGTTGTTTTTCATTTTGCTCGCACTCCTTCTTCGAACAGCTCTCTCTCTCTCTCTTTTTGTTCTGTTTTATTGTCACCCTGCAGTGCCCTTTCAGATGTGGCTGTGAAGCCGCCTTGTAGCAGGCAACACTAACATCGACTACAGTGTCATTCCATGGAAACTGACAAAAAGAGCCAAAGGCAGCAGGCAGAAAGCTGCATTCTCTAAAGTCTTCATGTCTCTTTTTTTTGTGCCCGTGTGTCATTTTCGCTCTCTGACTGGAGGCTTAATAGCTTGCTAATCACAGGCTTCAATAAGTAACCCTGGAATGAGCAGCTCCCTATGAGTCAGGTTTGAAGGGGAAGAAGTCAAGAGGGAGAGGCGGATGAAGGAGGAGAAACGCGACAGGTTGCCACTACTGCTCTCATAGCTCTTGTATCACACCGACAGCTAGCACAAGTGCTGAGGGCCCAGTTGTAAATTGATTGTGACTGTTCATGAGTGGCACTGTATGAGGGAGGCAGGGAATGGTTTCCACCTGGTTCACTGAAGTTCAAACTCCAACCTATTTTAAGATCATACCATCGGACGTTCACCCTAACTTTACAACTTCTGAAACAAAAGTGTTGGGATATTGCAAACTTAGAATGAGTCCCTCTACTTTCATAAAGTGATTTGGTTAAATATTGACTATTTACTCATTATAAATATTATAGAATGGGTCTGATCTCTAGTACAAATTGCACTTTGGGTTCTAACTTGTCTGTGGGAACAGTCCTTCATTTGTTATGGGAATGTACTAGAGACCCAGGTCTGTATCTTTTGAATGATGATACTGCATTGAACATTTACAGCTATGAAAAACAATCTTTGAGTTTTGGTTTAAGAAAGAAAATAACCCTATTAAATACTGGTTATTGAATATACGACACATGACTAATTTGGAGTACTCAACAGCTAGACTTAACCGAACATAGTCCCAAACTGTAGCTGAATGGTAATTGTGTGGTAGATATTAATGAAATGTTGAACAAACAGTAATCTTTGGCTCTTTTAGAAATATGTACATTATATATGTGTGTATGTATTGTAAACCCCCCTCACTTCTTCTCATCTGTCAAATGTGGTATGTGCCTAATTTCCATGGTTTTTTACTTTAGTTCTTAATGAGATGATGGTCTGTATTCTTTGTGTTTTTGTTGTGTTAGTGTTGTAAAACTTCTCAATAAAAAGTAAATCACAAAAAAAAGTCATTTCAGTTTAAGAATGGATTTTACTTAGACTTGTTTTACTGTGGTTTTCAGATGATATAAACATTTTTTATATCTTAGCTATTGGGGGAGGGGGGGTTTCATTAAGTTATTATGAAACACAATAAAGGTAGATGAACTTTATAAATTAATCTCACTTAAATAAAACAGCCATAATGACATACATTGCAGTTCGCTGAGTACTAGTGCACATATTAATTAATGAAAGTAAATATTACTTATCCAACCAGGGACCTTTTTGTGTGGAGTCTGTATGTTCTCTCTGTGTTTGCATAGATTTACTCCAGCTTCCTCCCACCACCCATAGACATGTACTGGTTAATTGGTCAACCTGAAATTGCCCATAGGTGTGAATGTGAGAGTGACTGATTGTTCGGCTCAGTGTCGGTGATGAACTGACGACTCGTCCAGGGTGTACCCCGCCTTAGCCCATTGGTAGCTGAGATAGGCTCCAGGACCCCCCGTCATCGTTTAGTTAAAATGGACAGTGGACCTATTTTTATTGGAACTCCATCTGACAAAGTAAAACACACAACAGTACCATGACATAACGGTTCCTTTTCAGTTCAGTAAGAAGAGTGTTCTTCTTGTCCTACAGTGTTCTTTCCAGCTCAGGTGTCCTCCTCTCCTGCAAACTTGTACTTGTAAACATCATCAGGTTTGCATTATGTGGACAGGTAGCTAGCAAAGAAAGCTTAAAATTAAACAAACTGGACAGATTTACAACTGAAACGCATTCATTCATTCATTTTCTGAACCCGCTTTATCCTCACTAGGGTCACAGGGGTCGCATGGAGCCTATCCCAGCTACTTAAGGGAGAAGGCGGGGTACACCCTGGACATTTCGCCAGTTCATCACAGGGCTGACATACTGAAACACAATGAAAACATTTTTCCTGTGCAAAGACAATTCAACCAGTCATCTTTGTGTATGCAAGTGTTTTATTTTGTCGGTGACGAGTGTATTGCTACTGGTAAATTTACTGCAATTGACAACCAGGGTACCTTTTTCTGACCCAAACCAAAAAAATCATTATATAGTTACATATTAACATAAATGCTGAAAAACATGGTTGATAAACTGCAAAAACGGTGATATACACATATCTGGAAATGTAATGAGGTGCATCCACAGTTCATAGAAATGTCCACTATTACTAGAAGTAATAGAAGTGTTATGGTTTCTGGGATGCTGAGGAGCTGTGTAGTTGTGAGTCTTTAGAGGTTCTCTCCCAATGAATGAATGTCATTTGACTTAAAACTAGGCATTGCTTTGCATGTAATTTTAGATTGTGGAAGACTCAGGTGTATTGATGGAGCATGAAATGTAATACTACATAATATCTCATCATTCTGGGCCATTATCGGCTATGCACGATATTTTAGCAAAGCAGATGTGATGTAGATGTCTGAGATGTATATACCTACTCAACTGCAACTCTCCCTCTTGTAACCGACATGTGATCAAGAGTTGAATTCATAAATAAACATATTTGACAGCCAGTAATGTAATTCAGCCTAGTTTCAATGTGTAATGCAACATGATGGGAAATAATGTGATGTGATTCAATGGAGCATAAACAGTTTTACTTTACTCTGCTCTTTTTCATATTGGTTGCAAATAAAACAGCAGCAGAACATAAATCAACGCAGTTAAGCATGAGAAAAATTGAAATGGGCTTCTTTTGCATATTACTTGATGTCATTTATTAAAATGTATGTTTCTCTGCAGAGAGAGAAAATCTGTCATTATAAAGCTATCTGTTTTAGAAAAATGCAGAGTATTCTGCTGGAATATGTATATACAGAGAAACAACCGGATTTCTAATGTATGTAGGACTGAAGGCACAGTCACAAATGTTATTATGAATTGCTATGACCACCATGTAAACAATTTATGGACTATTTGTTATGACCTTCTCAAAGCTGGCCCATAAGAATGGTGACTTTGTAGACCGTTCCTAAGTTTGTAGTCAGGTGGATGTTTTTGTTCAAAATTTTGTACAAATATGATCACCCTGCAAAACTCCTTTCCTACAAATGCCTTAGGATCAACTTAAGAACAGCACATGATGTCCATGGATCAGGAGGGCATTCCAGTTCCTGCAGTGGCTGCAAGTCGATTGCAAGTAGATGAAAAGGACACATTTTGTTTTTATTATCGGCCCCTTACAGCATTCACAGCAACAGACGTACAGATTCACACTGTTTCTAAGGTAGATGTAAGGTGTTCCTATTGGCAGTAGTGCATCATTTATGCAGCACAAATTGTCAGTGTGAATGACTAGATTTGAGAGTGCAGTGCTGAAGGAAAAGTGTTTTCTTAACAGAAAAATAAACATGAACAACACAGAGTGGGTGATGGAGAAAATGTGTGTGATGGACAGTTAGGGTTAGGCGCACGGTGAAAGACAATTAGTGTTTTTAATGTTCAGTTCCCTTTACTATTCTTGTGTATCTTTGCTTTATTCTTATACATTCTGCTTCAAATTTCTTCATCTGATGTCTTACTACAATTCCCAATTTTTATTATGTTTAACGGTGTAGGTCAATGTCTTCCCCACAATTTCAGCACCATGGACAGCACATGATCCCAAACACATGATAATAATCAGGACACAGGACTTTTAATGGAGTACACAGCCACTTTTTATTTCAATATTCTGAAAAAGCATAAGATCTTCCTACCATGGACTTGAGAGTGCTGTGAGTTGCACATAGGGCCACCTTATGAAAAAATAATTAAGTGGATGTAAGGATGATGTAGGAGGGTCTAAGGCTCCATTACGTAGAACCTGACAACTGTGCGGTCTTCGTATGACACAAAATCACGTCCTTTTCTCACAGAGACCTCAAGTTGGTTTTGTAAATTGAATGGCAGCCGTATCAACTTTATAATATGACTGTAAGAAACTACTGCTCCCTCCACAAATATCTACGAACTCCAGATGTCGTACGAACTGGTAGATTCATCCAAACCCATTGTTCATAAGGAGCTTTGTGACTGAGGCTTTACAGGGGCCATTAAAATCTCCTCTTAAAGTCTGTCCATACAGTACAATAGAAACAAAGGGAAAAAAAAACCCAAGAAAGTATGTTTGGGCTGTCAGACAGGATTATGTGTTTGAGACTATTAATTTTGAAAATAAGATACTAAGCTGAACATATTAACAGAAGAAGGAGATCTGTATCCCAGCATGCACTCCATCTCAGAAATCACTGGCAGGTAGTGTATCATAAAGATGGTGGAGCTTTTCTTCTCACGGATGAGTGAGGGTTGCCACTTAAGGTAATCAGCAGCCTGGCTGATTCAGACGGATGATGGTTGCTTTTGCCCTCTTATGTTTTCTCTGGTGCACTGAGCATGACTTCTGCACCAAAAAAGATAGACTGGCCTTACCTGCCTGAGGGTTGAAATCAATCTGGGGCCTGAGCTGAACACAGTCCTTTCCTTACTTGTCTTAATTATTATGGCAGCTTTGTGATTTGCAGCTCATTATTGGATGTTATTTGAGGTCAATGTGTGGAATACATTTGATTTTTACCATCAGAGTGTCATGAAAATGCTCAATAAGCATGTTGCTAAAGACTGCCAAAATGCACAGAGTAAGAAAAAATATTTTATTTACACATTTGGCCTTTCAGATTGAGCCTCAGGTATATAGACCACATTCACAAATCCTAGATTGATTTAATTTACACAAATATTTTAAGCTCTGGGTATAGGTTACAAATTGTGTAGATTCTACAGTATTAAAACATAAATAAACTGGACTTGTATAGCTAATATGCATCTTTCAGTGTTTTTTCGTCTAAGTGATATTATATTTTCTTCATTATGTAGGATTATTTCTTTCACTTCAGGGCAAATACTGGTTAATGTAATATGATCAGTACAGATGTCATGGTGAGACAAATACAGAAGAATTGCATTTCTGATTTTATTTCAACCACATGTAAACTGTCAGAATAAAGATCTGGTTAGATACTATGAATTGTTTTTCAAAGCTGGCTAAACTGTGTTTGGAAATAGGGTGAAGTGTTGAAGCAGGATGAGCTGAAACCACAATTTTTGTCTTTGTTTTATTTTTCATTTTTTTTTGCAGCAGTGGAGTTTCTTTTTGTGACAGACTCCATGGGTTGACAGCTTGACAGTTAAGTGTGTGTGTGTGTGTGTGTGTGTCACACAGAAAATAACAGGAGTGTTGATGTAGTGTGTATTTGACTTGAAATAGAAAAGGTGAAGGACACCTGCAGCGAGCGTTGACAGGAACTAAAAACAGCTGTGCTCTCTCACACACATATGCTATGATCTCAACTCATCTACATATAATATAGATATGGAATGTCCACCCATTCATCTGTTTCCTGCTGCTCATCTGGATGTTGGATTGTAGGGGCCTTAGCAGGGATGCCCAGACAGGCATTTCCAAACCAGCCTTTCCTGGGTCTGCCTCGAAGCAATCTCCTCTCATCAGGTGGGACATGATTCAGAAACACTTCTCCATAGAGGCACCCAGGAACCATCAGTGAACCAACTCATCTGGCATCTCTACCCTAAACCATTCCAAATGACCAAATGCCTTACCCCATCTCTAATGGAGAGCCCAAACACCCTGCAGCCTGCATTTCTGCTGCTTGAATCCACAGTCTCATTCTTTTGGTCATTATCACTTTAGTGACCATGGGTGAGCTTAGGAATGTAGACCAACAAATACATTTGCAGGTTGCATCTTTCAGCTTAACTCTTTCATCACAATAACACACAGTACACACTTTTCAAAGCTCGTTTTACACAGCACTTCTGTTACGGGAATATTTCAGAATGATGTCTGTGAAAATAAAATGGTAGGATCATTTTCCCACCTTTATCGCAGCTCTGTAATGGTAAATGGTAAATGGTTGGTACTTATATAGCGCTTTTCTGCACATTAATGGCACCCAAAGGGCTTTACAACACAAGCCTCACATTCACCCATTCATACACGCACTCATACACCAGTGGGCGGCTGCTGCCATGCAAGGCGCTACCAGGCCTCACTGGGAGCAATGCCCAAGGACACTCCTACATATGGACAGTTGGAGGCAGGATTCAAACCGCCGATCTTTCAACCACTGGACGACCCGCTCTACCAACTGCGCCACAGCCGCCCACAATAAGGCCTCTGGAAGTAGCAACAGAGTCATGATAAAGGTGGAATCATGATTACAGAATGCTATGCAAAAGAAACACCTCTCATTCTGCAACCAAGGTTTGACATTTTGATGACATATTGCATCTGTGACCCCTGCGCCGGGGGGATTTAAAAATAAGCACAGGCCATGTACAGCAAACAGACATATCAACATAACCAAAAAGATTTCGAAATGGGAAGATGCTAAGATCTGGGAGGTGTGGTCATTTTGGTTGGAAGACTCTATCCATGCTAACATTTATGGAATGGCAAAAGACTTTGGAGAGGTTAGCAACACCCCTGTGCTTGGGATATTTCCGATGCAGAAGTGATAGGTCACACTATACCCTTTGCTGCGTCACTGCCCCTTTGATTCCAGAACACAGGTCTGCTGTGTAAAAGTCTAGCCTGTCTCACTGTGGCACAGGTGGTAGAGTGGGTTGTCCAATGATCGAAGGGTCGGCGGTTCGAATCCCACCTCCAACTGTCTGCATGTCGAGGTGTCCTTGAGCAAGACACTGAACCCTTAAGTAATTGCCCCCGGTGAGTAGTGAGGTAGTGCCTTGCATAGTGGCAGACCCCCCACTGGTGTGTGAGTATGTGTGTGAATGGGTGAATGTGAAGCTTGTATTGTACAGCGCTTTGAGTACCATTAATGTGCAGAAAAGCGCTATATAAGTACAGACCATTTACCATTTACCTCTGTTACTCCTTTGGCTTGGCTGTGGAAATTGGTCACTAGTGGAAAAAAAGTGGGATCACCATCTCAGCTTTTTCCAAGGATCTCCGTGTACAAGTAGCTCAAGACTTCTCCACCATCCAGAGGGGGCACTCCACCCCTCCTCCCTCCACTCCACCCCAAATGAAAACCTTGGCCTTAGACTTCAGATTCAGCTGTAAATTGCATCAGTGTGAGCTTGAGGTCACAGCTCAATGAAGCCAAGACTACATCTGCAAAAAACAAAAATGACCTCAAGGTCAACAAACTGCAACATTCCGCCCCTTGGCTGTGCCTAGAAATTTTGTTTTGTCCATGAAAGTTATGAATAGGACCAGTGACAAAGGGCAACCTTGGCAGACTCCAAACCCCACTGGGATTGATTTACTGCTGGTAATGTGAACGAGGCTCAGGTTCTGAGTATACAGGGACCAAAATCTTGGAGCACTCCTAATTCAGCACTCAGAAAAGACAATGAAGGACAGGCTTGATACGCATGTCGACTAGCTGAACAAACTCCCCTGTGACCTGTGAAGATGAAGAGCTGGGTGAGTCAGCCGGAATGAAAACTGTATTATTGCTCCTGAAACCAAACTTTTACAAGTGTTTGTTTCTGTGGTTTTTAAATATTTAGCTAAAAGTTTGTTTTTCTAAGGTTTCCTTTTTTTTTTCCGAAACATTTTTATTTAAGGAAAATAAGAGTATCAAGCACAGAATTACAATTCACTTTCCTTTTTTTTGATAAATATACACATGTATACACACAATCATATATATATGTATGTGTGTGGGTATATATATATATATAT
>JAPTGZ010000003.1:29905670-29916184 GCA_029814645.1 Fowleria isostigma
TCTATCGCTTGAGCCTGTAAAATGGTTTGTTCTTTTGTTTCAATGTATAATAGAGTATTTAATTGTATAATAATTGTGAAAAAAAAAAATAAAGGTTTCTACTTCACGGATTTTGCCTATCACGGGTTCTTTTTGGAACGTAAACAAACAAGGGTTTACTGTACACCAAAGGATGGCTGAACGTCAATGTTCTCGTGTGCTATGATCTAACAAAACTTCAACAATGCAGAGGCTTCACAATAAGGTTACTGTTAAAGCCCGGAGCAGTGTCATTGCAGCAGTCTACAACCAGTGCTCAGACTGTAAGTAAAACACTATTGTTGAGAAGTGCAATGTACTATGTACTGTTAGCCAATCAGTCAAGCAGATTAACATGTTGAATATTCATGAGAACTTGTGCAAATCAAGCTGAATCTTCCAGCAGACTTTCTGTAGCACATTAGAATGGAAACTTAGAAGCCAAGGCATTTTTTCCACAAAAATGGAACAGAGTCCATGGTAGAACTTCAGACATTACCACAAAAGTAATAAAATAGTAAAATAGTTGTGGCAGGGCACCTATAATAATAATAATAATAATAATAATAATAATAATAGATAAAACAAAAACAGTTCACCCTAAGGTAATGAATACACATCTATTGTCATTTCCCATGTACTTGCATGCAAAGCAAGGCACAGGGGACTATTGTTCGTCAGACTGACTTATGACTTATACAAAACTTTGGTAAAAAACGCTGCCCAGAGTGTTGGAAATAGACAATTTTCACACCTATGCACAAATTAAATAAATTGAGCCATTTTCAAGCAGCTACCATTCCCACATGATTGATCCTAAAATTATTCTGTCAAGACAAAAAATGTCCACCTTGGCCCAAAGATTATCCATGTCGCCATATCGTAAACAATATCTCGTTTTTGATCTTGTCTGTATGCAAAAAGCCCATTCATTTTTAATGGGCACAATGCTACTGCTTCACCATACTTTCACCTAGAGACACTGAAACTTTAAAACGCAGGCATTTTTGTTCTCTCTCCAGGAATGTGTTTGGTATGAGGATGGAGTTTTTAGTTTTCAATAGACAACTCTTCCAAACCCCCTGGGTTGAGTCAAAATCTCTTCTGTCAGAGTGCATGACATCATCAGCTAGAGTGGAGGAGCAGCAAAAATTTACCTTAAAATTTTCTGACAACTCACCCTCCCGGCCAAATACAAAGTGAGCAAATAATCTTTTCCCAAAAATGTTGCTACCATTCCTTGAATTCAGACAAACCCGTGTTTGAAGACCTAGGTCTTTTTTTAAGTGAAATGGTGGTCAGGAGTTTCGGTGGAAATCCCTTCATTTCTCCCATGAGTCAATGTTAACTGAAAATGTTGTTCTCCTGGTGAATAGACTGTTTGTACACTGCCGTACCTTGGTCATTTTTTACAGTATGGGAAAAAAAAATACATCTCTTTGTTCCTCGGGTCTTTCTACCACTTGCAATCACTTCAGTTTTCACCTAGCATTTACGGTTTTTGCGTAAATAGCACCTTTTTGGTAACTGCTCTGAAGCCCCTCAGAGGTAGAAATCGTCTCCTTTGTGACTGTGTCTAACTGCTGCAGTGCTCATTGCCATAATAATGGCACTTCTGGTCCAGATGTTGGGTTACAGCTGGCTCCACAGAGGCACGACCACATAAGGAAAACCACCATGTAGGCACATTCAAGAAAGACGCACATCCAGAACACAGCGAATGAGAGCGCAACATCACAGAACATCAGCCAAGGACAGTATAGCATCACAGAATGTCAGCCAATGAGAGCACAGCCGAGACACAAGCCCAGAAATCCAGCAAGACACAAGCACATGGATTATTTTTCCTTCAGAAAATGTGTCTAGTTTTTAACATTATTTTACAGTGATGAAAAGATAATTATGAATTTTGAAACTTACACTCTGGATATTTAAGGTTAAGTACTTCCTCCTTGATTATTTATCCCACATTTATGTTTTTACTGTGGAAAAAATGGGTTGCATACATTTAAAGTTGCATGTCAAACCGATGTTAAGTATTCACCCTATTGTTAATAACAATAGCAGCATATCCCCTGAATTCTCTTAGTGACGAAGTCAGAGTGGTTTTGTTTGAGTCAAAAACCTAACAAAGCCTTATAGTGTGTAGGTTTTTCTGAATATACAGAGTAATATAAAATGAGTACTTCTATGTGATTTATCTTCTTTGGACCAATAAAAGTGAATTTATTTGTTCTTAAATGTGTCAGATTGAAAATACGGCCTTGTAAAATCTTTTCTGAGTTTAAGAATGATGTCCTACAAATCACAGTACGTGATCAGAAAAGTCACATAAGTAACTTGAAAGAACATTTGGTGCTTTGATTTATTGTTCAGCCCAGAAGGCCTTGTAGTTTTTGAAAAAACCTTTAAAAGGTGACATCTGAAGTCTTTATGTATTGCCTTTAACCTCCTGAGACCAAGGGATTCATTTATGTCCTCTATAGAGGACAAGAGCGTCACACTGGGGAAAAAAAACAACAAAAAACCACTGTTCATTGGATACAAGACATTCTATAGAAAAAAATCTAAAACAAAAACAAAACTGCTATCAAACTGTTAAATGACAACAGTTATTTAATGTAATAAAACAAACAAACAAAAAAACAACAACAACTGTTTCATTCCTGGGTCTCAGGAGGTTACAAAAAAGTACATTTCCTAACTATTTTATTTTATTTTATTTTATTTTATTTTATTTTATTTTATTTTATTTTATTTTCACATAGTAAAAAAACATACTCATAAATACAGTGCTCAACATAAATGAGTACACCCCAACAGATTTGTCACAAAACCTTTATTTTTCCTTGAGAATCAACATTTTCTATGGGACACTATACAACACATGTTCTCAGTTAAGGAAATGTTCTAGAAAACTCAGTTTTGTCCAGTTTTTTTGAAACTGTGCTTATGTTCATTGAGATATTGATTAAAATCTTACTTTTCAAAGGGTGTGTGTGGCAACTGATAATGTAATACCTGCTAATAACATAATAATTTTGGCCATTTGAAATGTAATAAAGCCAATAATGTAATAACTTAACGATAATGTAATAATGTTTTTGAGCCAATAAGGTTTTGCCAATAACATTTTGCCAATAATGTAATGTTATTAAGTTATTGGCACAGCATTAAAAAAAATCCTTTGAAATGCAGTAACTGCAGCCGATAATGTAATAATACATAAAAAGGACTGCATGTCTAGGAAATTTTTTTTAGTTTTTGTGCAGTCTGCTCATCAAAAATTGATCTAGTGGAAGGCATTGTCATCATATTCATTCATCAAGACCATGTATTATGCAGCAGTCTCTCTCCTTAAATATGGTTGTAAGAGAATTTGAGAATTATTTGTTGTACAAAATCTATATTTAGAATTTTGTTTATTTGCTTAGATTTGTAAATACAGAATTTCATGGCAGTGCCTCTGTTGGATGTTGCATGGTCAAATGAATGTACCACTTATTTCTTGGAAAAATTTTTAATTAGAACTTTTTTCAAATATTTTTAAAGGGAAAATGACTTTGTTTTCTTTTGAAACTCAAAACTGTATAACTTAATAACCAGCCAATAATGTAAGAACTTATTACATTATTGGCAATAATGTTTTACCTTATTGGCTCAAAAACTTTAGTACATTTTTGGCTTTATTACATTTAAAATGGTCAAAATTATTATGTTATTGGCAGGTATTACATTATTGGTGATTATTACATTATCGGTTGCTACAGGGTGTACTCAGTTATGCTGAACACTGTACATGTTGGTTTAAAATTGTGATGGATGGTCACCAAAAACCCTCAAGGGGCTTAATAAGTGGCAACCTCCTGATTTAAGAATTATTTACAACTGCAATTTAAAAACTAAGAAAAGTACATTCAAGCTGCACACAAGCACATTTTCTACAAATAAAATTCCATGATATACCAAGCTTAGAAATGTAAACCATGTGTAAAATTCCAATCACTTAGGAGCCAACTAAACTATTTGGAGCAAACATCTCAATTTTTACTTTGATGGGGAAAAAAACCCCTGCAAAAATGAAGAGCTCAAGGATATCAGTGGTATTTTGTTCTGAACTCTAATAGGATCGCGTCTTACTGTGCAGTGCTGAGTTTTGTTCTTTGTAGGTGTGTGATAATATGTATAAAAATTTAAAGAGGAGGCAGAGGATTGTTTTGTTGCCTTTTAAACCTGCTGAGGTTGCACTCTACCTGAAGCCGTAGTCTTGCTGGAGCACAAAGAACACAGCTGTTAACATCATTAACAAAGAGAGCGAAGGCTTAAAGGGCACAAAAAAAAAGCACCAGCATCCTTACTGTAATGCAATGATGATTTGGCAACAACTTATACGCTACCTAATTAGCTTTATCCTACTCACCAAAGTAAAAAAAAAGCATTCATTCTCTCAAAATTATCCTGTTTTTAATCTGAGGATGCCATTATAGTTCTTCCCTCCTGAAACTACTTCTGGTTTTCATCTTTCCTGTGTTGTGTGGTTGTAGTAAATTGGTACAATTTGTGACTAGGATAAATGTTACTTTTGTAGATTTCTGACAATTATAGGTTTGTATAATATGTTTGTGAACCAAAAATACCAACAACATCACACCAGCGTTTCTATATATGTGATTTATCCATTTGCTCTACAATTTTTTTTTTTTTTTTTTTTTTAATTTTTTGCCTTTGTTCAAAATCAGGAGGTGGATTCAGAGGGTGATTGATATAATTAATTATTATTCCAGAACTTTGTCATCAGAAACTAGAATTTGCAAACCACGCTTTAAAAGCAACAGAACAATCACTCCCCTCTCTGTTTGGGCATTAAAAACACTTTGCATGGTGTTTTCGTTTATCCATCTTTTATATGTTTCAAAATATTTTTTTATCACATCTTTGCAGACTCACAGAGCAGATAAAGGCTACACCTACAAACTGCCACATGTGGGTACATTTTCATTTTGTTGAGTAAATCTCGGACGGATATCTGGCACAATGGCAGGTAAATGTTGGTACCATAGTTATGATTTGGTAAAAAAATAAAATAAAATAAAAAAAAGACTCCACTGAGATGCATTTCAGTCTTATTTACAAGGAGTTGTTATATCAGGGAGACACATACAAAGGCTTTTTCCACCCAGTTAATTCTTGTTTTGGACAGGTTCTGTTGTATCGTCTACTGAACCAGATCAAGTTTCCACTAGTGTTGAACAGAACCATTCTGATAAAAGATGTATCTTCATTACAGAGTGGTACACTGCTACACTTTTGAATGCCTTTTTCGTTTTTAGAGTTGGTATCCTTTTTTTCATTTATTTGTCCTTGTATCAAAGTGAAAGCAGCCTGCTAATGCAACTTTCTATTTTTTCGAGCCTTCAGTGGACATTTAATTGCCACTGACCACTGGATTTAACAGTTGTTTGGCGTTATTCTTACCACTGGTTTCAAGGTCTGTTATATTGTTTTTTGTTCTCTCTCCTCTTCAGTTTTTAGTTATGCTGAATATAACATGCTTGCAGCACATTCGACTAAAGTTTAAGGACAAACCTACTATTTTTTTGGTTTTTATCTGGGAACTTAACTTTCCAATTTAGTTTTTGTTAAAATACTCACAGTGGTTCAGCACCTGCTTCATCTGAGTGAAAAAACACAGGAAATGAGTTCATGGTGCATTCAAGTGCACCTGGTAAGCAGCAGAATTAAAGTACATGACATCAGAGAAAAAAAAAAAAGATATACTCAGTTGGCCATAACAGTAGATAAAAACAGCAAATTTGGTATGTTTTTCTTTGTTTAAATACAAAGGCTTCCATAAACCATTTCAGGCCCACGTTAATATTGTAATGTTTAACTAATGAACTCTCTGTTTTTTAGGCATCAGTCATCATCACTTTAACTTTCACTTTATCAGATTACAGTAGGTAATTATTTATATTGGTCACTATGAGCATGGTTAAGGATTGATAAGAATTTCATTCATTCATTCATTATCTTAACCCGCTTTATCCTCACTAGGGTCACAGGGGTCTCATGGAGCCTATCCCAGCTACTTAAGGGCGAAGGCGGCCAGTTCATCACATATAGAGACGAACAACCACTCTCACATTCACACCTATGGACAATTTAGATTAACTATTTAACGTATTAGTGCATGTCTTTGGATGGTGGGAGGAAACCGGAGTACCCAGAGAAATCCCACGCAGACACGGGGAGAACATGCAAACGCCACACAGATGGTGCTGGGATTGAACCCAGGACCTTTTTGCTGTGAAGCATGAGCGCTAACCACTACACCACTGTGCCGCCCCATTGATAAGAACTGAAGGATTCCAATTCTATCATCAATTTTACTAACTGATCCATTTCCTTATCAATTCTCTTATTGATTCTCACCCAGTACAAATGGGTTTGTTTGAAATAACTGTCTTTCATATTTCCATCTCTGCACAGAAAATACAACGTACAGTATGCACAAATAGTAGGGGGGCACAAAGTGAAAGGGAAACTGAAGACACTTTCCTAATTCAGAAGCTTCCTAAGTAGCCTACTGAATATATGATATTCCTGCAAATGAATGTCATGTTGTGTGGACAAATGTTTTTCTCATATCGTGACGTCATCACGCATGCACAAGAAAAGTGGAGTTGATAAGCAGAATTGTTAAGCAGGCAGGCAAACGATTCCAAGAAATTGAGCTACTGGGAACCACTTAACTAAAAGACCTGGTTCTTGATTCCCATTCTGAGGCATGATCATACTTTTTATTGCATTGCACAGCCTTATTACAAACATCTGAACATTTTAAACACTTTAACAAAGATACGTTTCTTCACATTGAAATGAAAAATAATCTTGGCTCACAAATGTTTCTAGAGACTGTGTTGAAAATGACACAAACAAGCGTCCTGCTGTTGTGTTGTGTTGAGTGGTGATACCTCAGAAGATGTCGTTTCTGAACCATGGACTCTCCGCAGGGTGTAAAAGCACAGATTCATTCCTCTACTGAAAGGAGGATAGATAATGATGACTAGAGTGATAGTTCCTGTTGTGTTATGTTGTAAGAGGTCTCAGAAGATGCAGTGTTATCTTTAGTGCTCTTTCACTCTGTGTGTAAAGCATCTTCCTACTCTAAAAACTATGAAAGTGGAAGATACTAATTGAGGAGAGAAAGAATGGGGGTCCTTCTAGTGATTAGTCTCATCCTGAGTGCAAAGATTTCTGCTGCTTCCACGTGGCCTAAACAATAGATAATATCTTTGTACTGAATGAAAGTGGAGACAGAGCAATGGATGAACCATGAGAGCAAGTGTCTGCCTGTTGTGTTTACTCAGTAGATGTCTGTAGCACATCTTTCTGAATTGATAACATCTGAATAAAAGAAAGCAAGAAGGGGAGGTATAACAGAGACGGAATGAGTGTCCTCTTCGTGTGTGAGCAGTATCCTTCAGCTGAGGTAGTCCGTCAGCGTATGCTTGATAAGTTTGTAATTGGATAAGAGCTTTAAGCCCCAAGTACAGATAAGAGCTGGTTATGTAAGATTAATTTAGTGATGCAGCTCTTCAAGAAAATTGGTGATATTGAAATGAAAAAGAAACATGCCCCAGAAATGACCACATTTAATACACCCTCCTTAAAATAGCAACTCATCTCCCAGTTTCTGCAGCCATTTAATAAAATCTCATGTGTAATGCAAAGTGCAAAGCTGGCGATAGCACAAAAAATTTACCTCCTGAATATATGGAACAGCTGTTCTTAAGTGAAAAACCAACAAAGCAAAGTGTAATAGACTAGGAAAAGAGCAAATAAGGGAGAAAAAAAATGGGGGGAAAGATAAAAGTAGAGGAATACAAAATTAAGTGTAAATTCTATGAACTTTTGTCACTATAATCTACCTGTCTGCAGGCGTTTTGGTGCCAAAATATATTCTTGTGTGACTATCAATGTGTGTATACAAGATTATGCGAGTTTGCTGAGTTGTATTTAGAGTGTGTGAGAGAGGAAAAGGCGACAGACAAAAAGAGCTTTCATGGAGTATACTTGTTAGAGTTGCTGTTTGTGATAATGAGTGTAACTCTGTGGGTGTTTGCAGTGCATCTATGTTCGATATGTCAGTGATTTTACCCATATGTGTGAGTTTACTGTCTCAGTTTGTACTTGTTTTAATCATTTTGTGGCTACTTATACATTTTCACACTGTGATAAATGGCTACCGGAGTTTATTGATTGAGATGCTAAATGTTCTGAAATAGAAATGTATAAACATGGAGGATGTTAGACAGTACAGGGAAGCAAATGCCTCTGTTTCACAAAAGTTACTGTGCACTAGCAGACGATAGAAATGTCCTTTAGGAGCCTGAAGACAGGTCTGGACACACTTTATCATACTGTGTTGTGTTGTCAGACGCCTTCTGCAGTGCGGCCAGTCAGAGCTAGTGAATCATAACAGCATTTAATACCTTCAGCTCATCAACTGTGTGGATTGTGCTCATAGACATCTTCACTCTGTGTACTTTACAGAAAAAAAAGTCCAAACAGCTCAGGTTGGAAAACAAGATGCTAGATTCCAAGTAGGATTATGTGACTGGTAAAGAAGTATAGTGATGAGTTTGCAGTGTGTGCTGTCGCTGAAACGATGCCATACATTTCTTCACAGTAACTTCTGGGACATCCTGTACCTGCTGTAAACAATTTTTGAACAACTGACTCAAACTGTGCACAAACATAGCAACTATCAGGTTGGTCGTAGATGTACTGGAGAAATGGTGCAGCAATAACTAGAGAAGTTATGATCATGAAATTGCTAATACTAACCCAACATAAAAAAATGTATATAATAATAATAATAATAATAATAATAATAATGGATTAGATTTATATAGCGCTCTTTTTATAACCTAAGGCATACTCAAGGCGCTGACAATGGGTCCATTATTCATTCACTCACACATTCATACTTTCTATTTAGAGTTGTTGTTTTATGTACCGTACATACTCAGGGCTTAATTTGAGCCGGATGGTAACACTAAATTTCCTCCCAGGATTAATAAAGTATTTCTGATTCTGGATCCAGCTGGATTGGGATCTGGCACCTCCATTGTTGGATCCAGAACCTATTTCATTGGGTCCAGCACCTCTATGAAAAAATTAATTCCCGATCAAAGTTACACAAAAATCTTGTCCTCATATACATTTAATGGTAAATTTTAAGGAAAACTCGGAAGGAGGGGAGCAGTAGTGAAGTCCACTTCTAAATCCCCCCTGATAAAACAATGTATGCAGCAGGAACAATGCAAAATATTTGCAGTGCATGAAGTTGAACCCAGCTCAACTTATTTTTTACATGGGTCGAAATCTCCTTTGTAAAGGGGATCTTTACCCATCTCTTTTTTGGCATCCTCCTATCGTGTCGTATCCACCTCTCTCTCTCTGACTTGGCACATGTCACCTGTCTCCCATGTTTGTGTTTGTGTATATTTGTTCCTGGTGACGTACTGCTCCAATTTCGTTTCTCCACTCTGGTGCAGTGACAATAAAGGCTATTCTGATTCTGATATGCACCGTTCAGTCGTATGTCTGAGCCAAATTGCCCAAATTTTCCCTAGGATAGTGAAGCCATGACCCGCCCCACTCTGCCTCTAATTGGCTGGTACTCACTGCCTTCACTGATTAGATTGGTTAACTGTAGGCATGGTGCCAGTGACACCCCAGTTGATTGACAGGTCACTGCACGTCTACTTGAAAGATGTGTGATGGAAATGCAAACGAGAAAGGCAGAATAAACGTCTTTCAAGTGAGTGACACATGTCGAGAGAATCTGTTTTAGGTTTTAAGGTGGTTTCCAAATGAGTCACTGCTTTAAACTACTGAAAATATGTATGCACATTTAGAGGAGAAAAGATTTTGTCACCAATCAATGTAACCAGGTTCACGGTTTTTCTGCCCAATTAAGCTATTTTAAAAATTTGGTTGTGGGACAAAATACTATGCCACAGTTTGCAGACTTTTTGGGCTGATTTGGAAATGTATTGTGGCCACATATTTGTAAACATTTTGACACATTTAGGTGTTTAGTGAGGGGAAAAAAATGGCAACTGCTGTAGCCCCTCTCTGCACAGTAGAAGAAGAAGAAACGGTAGTAAAAAGAATAGGTCTTATTTACATGTTTAATACACTGTGACAACATTTAATGAATTGATTTTAGAAATAAATGTCTGATCTGATCAGAGAACGGGAAGAAATTGGGCTACTTTTCATGCTTATTGCAGTTTTTGAGAGGTCATTGGGATGGATTTTTTTTTTTTCTTGGAACTGGCAACTCTTTCACCAATAGATAAACTGTGCAAGTGCATTAACGTTATGACTGACTAACGTTTGCTAATATTTGCTTCATGTTGAATACATTTACATTCATGCAGCCGCTATTATTCCCCCATTTTATTCATCTCCCCCAGCCCGTT
>JAPTGZ010000003.1:29964334-29978176 GCA_029814645.1 Fowleria isostigma
CCCAGGCCAGCCGAGAGATATAATCCCTCCAGCGTGTCCTGGGTCGGCCCCGAGGTCTCCTCCCGGTCGGACATGCCAGGAACACCTCCCTAGGGAGGCGTCCAGGGGGCATCCTCACCAGATGCCCGAACCACCTCAGCTGGCTCCTTTCTAACTGAATTAGAGAGAAAAAAAAGTCTAAAATAAATCAAACTAAACTATAACGAAACATCCAAAACTGTTTTAACTTTGAT
This sequence comes from Fowleria isostigma, assembly GCA_029814645.1. Lineage (NCBI taxonomy): Eukaryota > Metazoa > Chordata > Actinopteri > Kurtiformes > Apogonidae > Fowleria > Fowleria isostigma. Next base: position 29,964,568 of record JAPTGZ010000003.1, read on the forward strand.
TCACACCTACAGTAGTTTAATGTGGCTGATTAACCGATTAAAGTGCATGTCTTTGGACAGTGGGAGGAACTCGGAGTATCTGGAGAGAACCGGCACAGACACTTGGAAAACATAAAATCAACATGTTAATGTTAACATATATCTGTCAACACAATTCCAAACTACTACATTCTATTATGTTTGCATGTGCTCTGACAGTGAACATGCATCGCTGTGCTCGTTCATACTTTCTCACTCATATTGGACTAAAAAGTTTGAATTCCCCTGTGCTTCTTCTGTGGCTTTGTCAAACAGATGCTTGTTAAATGCCTCTTTTTTTTTTAGGCATTATCTCAGGGTAGTGGTTGAATCACTCATATCTCAGTATCATCTTTCTGCTTATTTGTTCTTTCTCCTCTGCAAAACTCTTCATCTGTCCTCTGCATACCTACTGCACCGCTAGAAAATACCGCATTCATGTCAACACGATCAATTCTACTATGGAGCTTCACACTAACACTTACATGCCCTTCAGTATGGCTCTTAAACAAATCAATTAATTTGTTAATTAATCAAACAAGTACAGTTTGCTGCATGGGGACATTGATCCCCCAACCCCCATACCTCCTTGTCCCAGCACACACCTCTATCTACCCCTCTCATTTTTCTCTTTCGAGCTCCATATGAAAGGGTCTTTCGCTCAATTCTAATTTCATCTCCGGTCTCTTTTTCAGCATCGATCTTCATACACCCTGTGCGGCGCAAAGTGATATTGAGAGGGGGACTGATATGGAGATGGACATTGATTTGACATAAAAAAAAAAGAAGAAGAGTGTAGCTGTGGGCCAGTGCTTGAAGAAAGTGAAGCGTAGGAAACGGTGTGACAGATAGAGGGGAGGTGAGAGTTTCTGTGTTGATTTGATTAGGTTCATGAGATGTTATGACACTACCTGCTTCTTCCCATTTCCTCTTCAGCTCTGAGAACTTCATCAGGAGAAAGTTAAAGTGATTATGCAGAGGCATTGCTGGAATGGCCGACAGGTTTTTGTGCCTGCTGGTCTGTGTTTCAAAACCCAAACCTGTGAATACTAGCCTAAGGAGTGTCTTTGGCTGCCTTACTGAGGATTTGGATTTCCCTTTTGCCTGCTTGTAGGGCTAAGATACAAAAGCCCTCCAACAGTTCTCTTACTTCCCTGTAAAAAGGTAAAGTGCAGAATGAAGTAGTCTCACAGCTTTTTCGGTTTGTAAAGGCCTGTTTTGTCAAGGTCTGAAATGTCAAGTCTGCATAGGACTGTATCGTTTCCAACAAAAACTACAAAAGCAAGAAAAAAAAAATCTCAAAACTCAGGCCTATTGTGCCAGGTGTTCAAAGCCTCAACACTGCCGTTAAAGTATTTCTCTATTTGAACCGTTGACATTGCCCACATGAAAGCCAACATGACTGGCTAATTCAAGACTAGCTGACTACATTTGTTACAGAGCTTCAGTGTTTAACCGACAAGTGGTAACAATAGGGCAAACGGAACAGACAGGAGGGCTCCAAACACATCAAATCTACATTTTACTGCAGTTGTGCTGACTCAGGGGGGATGAAGAAGTCTAACTTGCAGCAGCTGCCTCATACTGAGAGCTCTAGAGTGATTATATGACTACTTAGTCTGGCCCCAATCATGAAGAAGTCTTGAAATGAAGATCCCAAGAATAGTCATAATTTAAACTAAACAAAATCCTGTCAGATTCTCAACTACTGTATGAAATTAACTTTTTGACACGCCAGCCAAACTAACTGTTTTTAACACTTCTTGCATCGCATATATATTAATTTCAGTAAGTTTCATTGAAAGATGCGTATGCATATATGTCATCTTCTTTTCATCAGTGGGGTTTGCTTTAAAGTTTGCTTTCCTTGTTGTAAATATTACCATTTCATTTATTTACCTAATGATTAGTGATGTTCCAATCTGGATTTTTGTTTTGCTCCCAATCAGATCCTTTCTGCTATGAAATTTTAACTTTAATTCAGAGTCATTTATAAGTTATCATGCTAGTATTTTACTTGAGATCACAATTGGGCTGAATGTAGAACCTGAACTAAAACAAGTAAGACAACTAACTTTAGTATAATTTTTGCACTTCTCAATTTCATATTATGAGTCACATTAGAACCTTTGGCAGGCTGGTTTTAGCCAGCAGGCTGCCATCCAGGAATTATACGAGGGTACATTCTGTACTGTATGTTAGTAATGTGGGACCCACCGGTAACCTTCTGGTTGGGTTGGGGCGGGTCAAAATATTAGTTTATTTGTTTATTTATATATGGGTCAAATATTTCCAATAATAAAACTAGAAAAGCACTTGGAGAGCCCAGACCTCCACCAAGCATGATAGTGCCCCCATATTCTGACTCACACCAAAGTAATAATCCTACATTTATTTGTACCAGTGCCCTGACTGTTTTTTTTTTTTGTTTGTTTGTTTTTTTTTTGTTTTTATGGAGTTATATGTACAAATGCCGAAAATGGTCCTATCTCCCAATGTTAAAGAATTCTTTAAAAAAATCCTGCAATTGCCTCAAAATCCATCCAGTAGTTTTTGTGTAAAGTTGTTAACAGACAGACAGACAGAATGCACATTGCACTGCTCCGGTATCTGGCCCCTCCCCTTTCCTCACACACACAGATCAGTGAAGCGCAGATAGCCCTGCCCACACCCACATAGAGAAGAGGGGAGATGTAACTAGCGCCATTTGAACCGAATTAGTACATTTGGAATAAAATGTCGGATCACTCTCAAAATCTAATCGATTGTTTCTTGTGTCATTTCCAACATGTCCTGAAAGTTTTAGCCGAATCTATCTGGAAGTTTTTGCATAAAGTTGCTAACAAACGGGCAAACAGACAAACACCACCAAAAACATAACCTCCTTGGTGGAGGTAAAAAAAAACAATCCAACTCACGCATCAGTACCATATTACCCCACCCACCCATCCACACACACACACAGAACCGGGCATGGATTGGTCCAATCTCGTGACTAAATCCAATCTGATCTTCTAAAAAATGCCAGATGGGCAGCTGATACCGACATCCCTACTAATGACAGCTAACAGCAGACCCAACTGTTTTGCACAAAGACATGCTCCTACTGCTTTGATAGTTTGGTAGTTATTTAGATGGATAGGATTATTAGAAAAAGGTCATAGGGGGCTGAAGTGTATGTAGATACAATCACTGCATGTTCAATTTGAAATCCACAAAAATAAATCAATATGTAACATGTGACAGAGTTGTTGTGGAACTGCATGGAGACACACCTGCTTGGTCTGTAGCTAAAATTACTTTCTCATATTCATTTCAGTATGTATAAAAAGCACTTTATATAATGACTAATAGCCAAATACCTTCACACCTGCAGACATTTTTTTTTGCGCAAGCTTTACTACGAAAGGTGGAGATTTCATGTGCTGTCAAGCTTTGTGTTGTATTTCACAGAATTAAAATTACTTATGTCAGCAAACACTGGTTCTAAAGTTATGTTGTAAGGATGACTGTCAAGGTTAATTAAAGCAAAAGCTATTAGTTTTAATTCTAAATTATTTTGCAACATGCTTTGCCCTTCATTCCAATTTGAGGGGACATGTTTCAGTGGGAGTAAAATTCCTTGAAATTCCACCTATGTATCTGTATGTTAACAGCACCCCGACAGTAAATAACATCTAAATACTGCAGAGAATAGCATATATTTATATTACACTCCTTTGCCCACCAGTGTAGTGGACAGACACTGAAGGGATTTAGAATCCTGTGCCCAATGGCACATGCTTTTTTGGCAGAATATTAAATATCTGTCAGACCTGTAGTAGACATATGGTGTTATTAATAGATTAGTCTGTTTTATTTAGAATAATCCACTATGTAAAAGGGAAATGCTGACCTGTAGTCCACATATCAGTCAGAGACCTACAGACCATGAGTCCTTCAAAGGATCTAGTTGGCAGGTTTTTATTCACTGGCTTTACTTCTTGATTTGGTTTCAAAAGAATTTGATGGACAGGGTTGCCAGATCCCTGCTAAGTGGCTTTTCCTTTGTGGTCCTCAATTACTCATGCTTTTCCTTGATTTTTGGCTGTCACCTGTAACACATTCACTATGATCTGCTCTGGCAGAGCTCACTGATTTATTATTCAAAAAGGAGGAAACACATAGAAAATGTCACAAAACATACATCAAATGAAGAAAAATGGCACAGACTGCATAATGTGATATGTTTTTAGCTGAGAGGTACTGTATAATGTAGTTACCAGTATGGCTGCACATTATGGCTGGGAAATAAAGAAAAAAAATCTCTATGAGTGATTGCAATCAAATGCACTTTGATAATGATGATAAGCTTTGGACTCTAAAGATAAATTTAGCAGCTTATCACACAGAAGAAATATATGCAACGCCTACAAAGATTCACATGCTGGTACATTTTCCACTTGGCGAGTACATCTTGGAAGGCTGTTTGGCACATTGGCAAGAAAATGTTTCTACCAAAGTACTGTGATGTGAGTCTAATGCTTTTTGGTTTGACATCCAGGGGCATTCATCTGTGTCAGACTTTGACACATATGGGCAATAATGAGGACTTTAGGGTGGATTTAGGTACATCTTATAGACACAGATGGTCTGTGCCAGGGCAAACCCATTAAATAACTACAGTTGAAATATACTAAACCTAAAATGTTAACTTAACACTGGACACCTTGGTATCTGGCCTAATTTCATAAACATTTGTAAAGATTCACATTTCAAAGCACACATTTTAGAGAGAAGTCAGACTTCAGTTCTTTTAATTGACTGCCAACAAATGTCACTTTCCTATCCATACTCTTTGCGTCACCCCTTTTGCTTTAATCTCCCTTGTGGAATGAGTCTCCTCCACGCTGCAATTTACCTTGCTCGCAAAACCTTTATGAACAGATTGAACTTTGCAGTATTGAAGTCATTTAGTCACTATTTTAATCGAGTTAACATTAAAGCACTTACTGCTCTGGTTCTACTACTGAGAATTTCTCTTCCACCTACTGTACCTGTCATTGGTCTGTGCTGCTGTTTCCATGAAGAAAATCCTTTTTAAACTCTACACTTGTGTTTGTCATATTACTTTATAACAAGATGTGGATATATTGTGTGTACAATCCTGGCACATTAATGAAGGCTATTTATGTACAATCTGGCTCTGTACTAATCTGCGCTGCTTTTGGTTGAGCATAATTTTGTGCCAGTAATAGGTGACTCACTAAAACTGGTCTCTCTTTTTTGGTGTCTGGATTGTAGCTTTGCTCATATTCACTACTTTAGTAAAACTGGTGCTAAGTCTTGCATTGAGGAGGAAGACAGGCGATTTTTAACAGACTTCACTGTGCATTTATTTGTGTAAAGTCTTCATATGAATTCCCATGATGTTGATTATAATAGAAAAGTTTATTGAGGCAGTGGCCATTGATAGGATAATCTGTAAGGTATGTAGTTGTACTCATTAGTTTACAAACCGACAGAATACTAATGCGACGGACTTGGATGTTCAAACATGACAATGACCCAAAACACAAGACCAAGTTGAGCTGTCATTGGATACAGCAGAAAAAAAGTGAAGGTTCTGGAGTGTCCATGTCAGTTTCCTGATGTCAATGTCAATGTCATTGAGCCACTTTGGGGAGGTCTTAAACACGTAGGTCATGCAAAAAAAACAAACAAATCTTTAAGAAACTGATGGCTTTTTGCCAAGAAGAATGGGCAGCTTTACCATCTGAGAAAATAAAGTGCCTCATCCACAACAACCACAAAAGACTTGAAGCTGTTATTGATGTTAAAGGGGTGGGGCCAATACAGAGAATTTAGAACTAGGGTATGTAAACTTTGGATCAGGGTCATTTGGATATTTTCTGTTGTCAGTATGATTTAAAAAGAGCAAATACATTTGTTGGATAATAAATGGCTTCACCCAACCACTAACCATGAGAGAAAGAAGAGTTGTTGTATTATCCTTCATATTCTCTGAAAAATGGACAAAGAATCATAAATTCTGCTGGGCTATTTATGACCACAACTATATTGTGCTATCTATCTATGTATCTATCTGTCTGTCTATTTGGGGGGCAGCCGTCGCTCAAGATTTAGAGCAGGTCGTCCAATAACTGGAAGGTTGGTGGTTTGGTTCCCACTCAGTCCCAGTCATCTGCTGCTGTGTTTTTGGGTAAGACACTTCACCCACCTTACCTCCAGTGCGGCTACTAACACTGGTGTATGGATGTGTATAAATGTTCGGTGGTGGTTGGAGGGGCCGTAGGTGCAGATTGGCAGCCATGCTTCTATCACTGTGCCCCAGGGCAGCTGTGACTACAAATGTAGTTTACAGCCGTCAAAGTATGAATGTGTGAGTGAATGAATAATGGATCCATTGTACGTGCTTTGAGTGTGCCTTAATAGAAAAGTGCTATATAAATCTAATCTATCATTATTATTATTATTATTATTATTATTATTATCTATCTGTCCGTCTGTTGCACAGTACATAGACGGTAGGAAAAAAGTTTCTGGCATTACTGAATCTGAAAAATTATAATTGAGTTTCTAGAAAACTATTATTATAATGAGTATTGTGCGCTGAGGAAAGTGTATTTTACCAAAATGTCAAGTCGTACCTGAGTTGTGTGATGCAGCGCTCAACAGTGGAGGGGACCTTGCGCTCAGCGGTGGCTTTGGCCTGACTGTGCTGAGGCCAGAAACCTGCTGGGCTCGCTTCACCTCCTCTGCTTCTTACTGACACGTCTGAACAGAGGAGACAGAGGGAGGAAAGAGAGATATATTGGTAGACGGAAGGAGAAAGGGCTTTTTTTCCCCTCCCTCCTACCGCCGCTCTCCCTGACTCCTGTGGATCTCTCTCTCTCTCCCCTCTGCCCTTCACATCCTCCCATCCCATCCTCATTTCTCACTCTTGCCTGTTTATTTGCAGCCTTATGTCTCTTTCTTATCTCGCTCCCTCTCGTTTTCTCTTACCCTGTGAGGGGGTCAAGAGGTAGAGGAGAGCAGGGATGCAGAGGAGGTCGACTGGTTAAAATGAGAGACGGAGAAATGAACAACAGCACAGGGAACAAAAACAGATAGATGGTCTTTTCTTCAGCTGTGGGTGTCCTTAACCTTGCTGTAACCCTCTGTGGGCTGTGTAAGCCCACTTCCTTGACCTCAAGGTTGTTAAACCAACCCCAGTGTGAAAATATATTTAATGGTTTTTTAGCTCGCAGCTATTCTCGTTCAGTAATTATAACTTCACACCCTCGTGTCATTTTGTGTGCGTGCATTAAATGGAGTGAAATGGATTTTTTAAGTGAATGTATAATATGGATCTAATTTTAAAAGGGAGAACAAGCAAAAGGGTCATCTGCAGAGTTTGTGAGTTATTTTTTTAAATTTTAAAGCTAAAAGATCAGTTTGCGCTACTTTATTTTGTAGCGAAGCAAAGAGAAAAACTGCGAAGTGAGTCATTTTCCAAGAGATATTAGGACAAATGGTATGTACATATTTTTATTGCTATTCTTTAATTGCCACTGCACTCTCACATTGATTGTAATTAAATCAATTTCTCATTCAATCATTGATTTCTTGGAATATTTCATGATAAGCAGTGGTGGCTGGTGCTGAAGAAGACCAGATGGGTGGTGGTTTTGTGGTTATTTGGCCAAACAATTCAATTCGGTTTTATTCATATAGCCCAGTATCACAACAAGGTTGCTTCACAGGGCTCCACAGAATTTAGTCAACTAAACAGTCCAATAGTCAAATAGTCAAGTGGTTTTTGACCTGATACTCCATTGAATTAAAATATGTGTAAAATATGTGCACCACCATTAAAAAAAAATAAAAAAAATTGTAGAATACTGATGGGAGGAGTACAGAATCACCACAGGTCACAATTTCTGGTGCCTGTTGCCAACGACAGGCCAATGTCATGTCACCTGCCTGGCAAAAGTTTTAGCAGCTATGCCGACATAAAAACATAATCACTGTAATTAATTAAATACAGTCAAAGAAAACTTCTTGGATTCCATCATATCATAACAATTAATTTCTTTCAAAATTTTAATGAAGTGATGAGAAACTGTTTAGTTGACAATAGATTGGAAACTCCAACTCAAAGTTTAGGTGAGCACACTTACTTGCACCATGTTACATATTGTAACTTTAATTACTATTTTATTAATTAAATGGTGAAATTTACACAATGCTAAAAATTTCAGCCTTATATTCCTTTATATTATCTTACCTATACTATGTAAACTCCATAAGATGCCTCTTTTGTGTGTCATACATTTACACTGTCTTCTGTTGTGAATGTTGTCTTCCATGGCTGGTGGGAGAGGTCTGTATAGGTTTAAGCTGCTCTGTACCCTGTGGTCTGCAGGAGCTCTTCCAGTTCTGTAGAATAAGGCTGGCTGCTACAGTAGATGAGTAAGTGCCAGCTCAGACTCTGTTTTAGAAAGTTCTGGTTATGTAGGGGAGTCATCCACCAGCTAAACACAGTTGAGGAGGAACTGGTACAGAATGTTTTGTCCGAGGAGACAATACTAGAGGACAGTCCCAAAGGACACTGAGATATGCACCCACTACCTTGCTGTATTTTCTTTGTGCCTTGTCTGGAGTTCGACCCATTCTGTTTCAGCAGTGTAAACTAATATGTATGATTTTGTAAATGTCCATCTTTTCAGTTTACTGTCAAAGAGTGTTATATGATTCTTAAACGAAACACAGCAGAATGGCCGTCAGGAAATTCTTATCTCACCATCAGATAGTACTAGTGGTGAATCTGTTGTAATGGAACACCTCTGTCTCCTGGAAATCCTGTTTATATACAGCTAAATGGTTTTACCAAATGTGTTTTAAGGGAAATGTAATTTCAGGCTGCCCTGTGTTCACTGGCCAAGGCAGTGTAACTTCTGGAAATGATAAGGAGGTGTCGCGTTAGATGGTGGGTGTACAAAGACTTAAATACAGGAGGCTGGGATTTGCATTTTGGCTCCCATGTGTGATTGAGTTTCCAATCAATTATTGAAAAAATAAAAGTGTGCTCTATTGTTCTTCCAGTCACTGTTAAGGAAGACCATACCCTTATAGTAGAGATGAAAAAAGTTTATCAAGTTTTAGTGACCAAAGAAATAAAGAGAACCTTGACTCTGAATATTTTACAGGTATCTTTAGCAAAAAACATTTACAAATGCTTGGAAAATATTTGTTATTAAAAGTTATATAACCCATTTAAAAAAAACTGAACTGAATTAATAAGCAGCCACACTTGATTCCAGTCATGTTTGGGTGACTGAATGTCATTCTGCACACTGGTCAAACCATGACTTAGTGTAAACTCAGTCATAAAGAGTATCCTCAGTCTGTGTGATTTATGTTACCTTATCTTAAACAAACAGATCTTAATCATTGTTATAAGGCCTGCTCTCATAAAGTATGTGGAAGAATTATGTAAAACACTAGGCTGAACTGCAAACACTGCTAAGATACAAGACATCCTAATGTTTATTGTGTTTAATAGAAGTTACAGTATGTCAGTATACCTTAAACAGATTTTGTAAACCTGACCCCTCATTGATTCTTTATAAAATGTAATAGCACGCCTACTCTAAGTTATTTAGAACTGACTGACTTCAACTTCACGTGTCTTTCAGGAACATAATAGCCAATACATTGTTAATTCAATAAAAATCTATGAGTTGTACAATAAAGGTTTGTCATTTGACAGTTCTACAGTGTTATTGGTAGTTTAGTTTATATTGATTCCTTCAACAGTATAAGACAGAAAGCACCGATATTATAAAGAAAGCATAAAGAATGTATTTTCACTGAAGCTTTTCATTGTAAATATAAGATTTATTGCAAGTCATAGTCTTGCCTAACAGTTTTTGCCACTACCCATAAACAAAAGCTTGTATTAGTCCTTTATTATATCCCAAAGCCAGCAAGGTTCTGGGAACTCTTTCCAATAGGAGTTATTAGAGAAGAAATCCAGACGTTCTGTCTGCCAGACGGCCAAACAGCCTTGTTCTCTGAAAGCCATTAAGACTTTAAGATGAGGCCATAAAACCAACTTTAGCCAGCTCTATTACTGGATGCCCCATCTCCGTCAGTCATTCTGTCCATCAGTCAGTCAGTCTGTTGCTTTGGTTCTCTATGGTAAGCATTAGTATCACCGGAGGGCCTGATAATTACTGAGTTATTATCTCAGTAAGTCCAGAATGAATTTCATCCCACTGGAAATGGCCATGTAAGTGATTTTCCACAGCTTCTCTGATGGGGGGAAAAACTCAGACCTCGAGGGTGCTTTGCTAATTATTTTTCAATCCGTAAAATCCATGGCAGAAGTCTGACTCACGCTGCAGTAATTACTTGATGATTGGAATTAAAGAAATTAGTATTTTTGACTCTTGCTCATTTCAGTCACTTTCCAGAATGCACACCACAAGGGAAGACATCTCAGTATGATTTAATTTGTTTTATGCCAACGTTCATTTGAAGTAAGCCTCCATAATAAGCAGTGTGAAAGTCACAAGGCAAAGATGTCAACAACAAATCCAAACTGTGCTCACAATAAAAGGGAAAAGAATTCCTTTGGATCAACTTGATCACCCCCAGTAGTCATTGAGACTCATGATTACTTTTTTGATGACCCCAGGGGAAATTAATATTTTTGTGGAAGACCGTACGACCACTGTTCAGTTACACATCACGCGAACACAGCCTTTCTCCCCTTGAGTGACACTCGCTTTCTAATTATTCTTCAATATTCACTTTTTGCCTTTGAAAACACCCATTAAATATGAATGAGTTTTACTCCCATCTTCTGTTTTGACTTGACTCAGCTGAGCCCCAGCCTCCCCAATCATCAGCTTTTATGATGTTAAGCTGCCATCAATTAGATCTCATTTGATCTGCTGCCTCCCTGGCCACCCGGTCTGACAAGGCGGTGTGCTGGCGGCGGCGGAGCGGGGTGCGGCCCGCAGCAACTTGCTAATTAAAGCAGTAATTAGGCCTAATCCTGGGCTCCGCAATGAGCTCCTTCGTGAGCCAGGTGTGCCAAACAGCAGTGGGGAAGGTGTTTTCCTCATTCACATTCACTGATACTTTTTCACTTTTCTACTTTACAGTATGTGCCCTTGTGTCTTATCTTAGACATATTTGATGTACAATCTAACCATTGATGGGTGATACCAAAAAATGAATGTGACTTCTGGGAATGTTTTGCTCTTCTTGTTCCTCTGAAGAAAGTTGTATCATAATTATCTTGACAAAACTTGTGGCAGAGTGCAGGATGATATAAAAATGATGTATCATTCTATTTAAACAGCGGAATACTTTGTTTCACAGCACCAGTGGAAACAGCTGCAAGGATAAACAGCTGTGCATCTTAACTGGCCACGCAATGTCAAATGCAGTACAAACTGTGATGATAGTTTTTTTTGCCCTTGCTTTCAGAAGTTATTTACTTGCTCCAAGAAACATTTTTCTCCAATCACAGACTGGATATTTGTCTCTTGTCTGTCTTTCTAAAGGAGAGAGACGCAGAAAGGTCTATAAATGTGAAAGTACTTGGAAGAGATGAAGGAGCTTTTAATCTTTTTTTTACTCTTTACAGCAGTGGATTAGTGCAGCACATACAGCGCTGGTCAGCTTAGCTTAAAGTGTTGGTAAACAGTTAGCCTCTAGATTTAAAAAAAAAAAAAGAGAAGGTGCCAAAATCCAATGAACTCTTGGGAGAAGCTCCAACACCTGTTTATAAACTGCAGCTCCTCTTACTCCAGGAAATTGCTATTGGTTAATCTATAAGTCAGTTTATAGCAATCATTTACCCATTACTCCATAACCAACTTAAATAAGTAAACAGTGCAAAGGCAATATTACCTATTACACAGAAGAAACATGATCTTAAACTGATTGAAAATAACATCCTCCAAATATCTCCCAAACCTCCCACTCACCTGTACCACACTTGGCACATCCTTCCAGGAAGTTAACTAGTAAAGCAGTCCAAATAGTCTGGACTCGTCTGGCAGATCCTAGATCCAAAAAGCAAGATGGCCAAGTGTAGTGTAAGGGAGAGGTGAGAAACACAAAAAAGTTAACACATAAACATGGTGATATCCACTACATATATCACATATATATATCATACTCATTATCTCATCTGTGTCATTATCTTATGTAACTGTAACTTCCATCAAGATATTTTTATGTGTATTCTAAAGTGTCACAGTAGAAAAGGTTGATGGAAGCAGTGACATTTGAGAAAATATTGTGACTCTAACTTTAGTGATTTTCACCATTTCTATAAAAGACATAGCAAACTTGCATGAATGATTGGGGGTTAAAGAAGAAGAAATAACAATAGGTTTAGTCACTTTCTGACAACACTGTGCAGCTCCTCCAATACGTCAATGTTTGTTGTAAGTTTGCTTGACAGTTATTTGTGAATGGAAGAACCATGACATGACCCAGTCTCTGAACTGCTGTTTTGAAGCCAGTAGTAGTCACCAAGTTGAGTTTTTGTGGCTGGAAGTGACCATATTTGGACAAAGAGGTGGAACTAACTAAGCTAGCTAGCTAATTGCTACCATCCTGACAGTAATATAGTAAACTTCATTAAACTTTGCATAACAGCTGTTACAGTATTTTTGGACTGCATTAATCACAACAACAGTCAACTTTTTTGTCCGGAAAACGTGTCTGGTAAAGCATGACTGTAGACTTCTGAGTCACAATCTGACTGACATGAAAAATTTATGGATTAACAAAAAAAAAAAACCAAAAAACAAACATACGCTTCCAAATGAAATGGATGAGACCAAAAATGATAGTCTTAAAAAAACTCATTGAGTTAAAGTTCAATGTAAGTCCATGGGAGCCAGAACTTTTTGGAGCCAACCCCAGCAGCTGTCAGCAGTCTTTCAACTCTTAGACAATTATTCATCTGCTTTTATTTAGAGCTGAGGTCCTTGACTTTGGGTTTTAATTGCTTAACTTGTACTAAGTAACCCAGCAACCCAGACACCTACAACCTAAAGTTGTGGCCAGATGTTCTGGCATTAACACAATACTTTTTTTAATGAATCTTTGCAGATATATTTTATACTTTTAGATTTTTTTCCATATGTTTCTTAGATACATTGATGAACAATTACAAAGATGTTATAAGTTTCAAAGACTTTTATTGTCAAATAAATCACATTTCTGGAGATGTTCCATTTGTGTCAGTGCCAAGCTTTTGGCTGTGACTGTTAAAGTGACTTCGACAAGCACAGTGTGTCTTATGTAATACAACATTAAATAAGTAATAACATATTTATTTCTCCTCACCTGTCTTCCAAGCCTCACCTAAAAGGAAAACGAAAGCAAACAAGAATCCTGTGACTACTAGTCTAACTACTACTAACTAATAAGCCATAGACCAGGGGTCACCAATCCTGGTCCTCGAGGGTTACTATCCTACGTGTTTTAGATGTTTCCCTCTTCCAACACACCTGATGGTCATTATCAATCGTCTGCAGAGCTTGATGATAGGCTTATCATTTGAATTAGGTGTGTT
>JAPTGZ010000003.1:30009194-30019722 GCA_029814645.1 Fowleria isostigma
TGGATGGTGGGAGGAAACCGGAGTACCCGGAGAAAACCCACGCAGACACGAGGAGAACATGTAAACTCCACACAGAAGAGTCCCACCAGTCAATGCTGGAATTGAACCCAGGACCTTCATGCTGTGAGGCACGAGTGCTAACCACTGCACCACCGTGCCGCCCACAAGCTCCACCAAATTATTGATTTGTTGCTTAATGGTAAGAGTAGAAAATTTAAGCCAATATGAAATAATGGATTATTTCTTATGAAATCAAAATCTCTTCATCTATTGCTACAAATATTAAACATTTAGTGGTAGTACATCATGACCAAAGTAACTTAGTAAGCCATTTTTGACATTTTGTGAGTTGATATTATAAGTATAGGAAAAAAAAAGATAAATTACTCACACAAGGGAATAAGAAATGGAAACAAAAAAATTTCATCAGGTTTTTCTTCGTGGGGTAGTTAAAGAGTTAAAAGTAGGGTAGGGGATATGTTAATTTTTTTTTACTATATTGCTTAAAATTCCCTTCAAACCCCAACTGCAACTAATTAATTAAAGTTTCCCACAGAAATAAAATAATTATTAGTCACCCGTGGAATGGACAGGACTGAAAAAACACCATCTGATCATTTTAACTGACACATCAAAATGATTGAACGGTGATATGTCTATCACACTCAACTGCCATTTGCCCTCTCCCCTTTGCATATAGTCTGGAGGCGTGATTTTGGAAGGGAAGTCTGAGAAAAAGAGTTTGTATTTGTGAATTGTGTACTTTCAATATGTAGCTTACGCTGACTTTTTTCCAGGATCTCCTACTCTACCTTGAACTTAGTATTTAATTTGACCAAAAATAACAAATTAATGTATGCATTGTTTTCTCCAATATGATCAGTGATGTAGTGGGGCATATGGACGAGTGAAAGATAAGCAAAATAACACAAAAATCCAATAACCAAGAAGCAAAAGATGAACTGACTCCAGCAGCTACTGTATGGAACAGCCACCTCAGCAGTGAATCATTTGGTAATGACTCACCAACACAGGAGAGCTCAAACAGGAAGTGTTTATGGCTGTCACAACATCATCAAAAGGACTGACATGTTGAAATGTGAGATTTTATCACACATTTTATCTATATTCAGGACTTGGTGATCTTCAATACAATTTCAAGTGGTATTCTTCATATTTTTTCTGGATTCATAATATGCATTTGGAAGCATTTTGTGAGACTTTTGGAGACACCACTACTTTAGTATTAAGTGAATTTCACAACCCTCCATCCTCTTTTCAAATCACCATCATATATCATGTAATACACCATGAAGGGGAAATGATTTGTGTGTGTGAGGGAGTATGATAGTGATTAGAGCAAATGTGAGATTCTCATCATCAGGATGGGGACATTTATGTGCAGGATGTCATCTACCTGTGTTCAACCCATAAGTACTCTCATATTTTGTCCTTTAGTTACAACCATATCACAAGGAAAGATCATTCAGACCCTCCTGTGACT
The DNA here is from genome assembly GCA_029814645.1 of Fowleria isostigma. Lineage (NCBI taxonomy): Eukaryota > Metazoa > Chordata > Actinopteri > Kurtiformes > Apogonidae > Fowleria > Fowleria isostigma. The sequence goes on from JAPTGZ010000003.1 coordinate 30,010,699, forward strand.
CTACAGCTCCAGATTCCTGATAAGAACAATTTACATGATGAATCAGCTGGTGGAACAGCTCATTTAAGTGGCTGAGAAACTGAAACTAAACTAACACCATGGACTGTGCTCTCTGTGAGGCCCAATATTTTCAAATAACACAAAGTTGGCCAACTCAAACATAACATTTAAACATCAAACACTTGTAAAGGTCTTCAACATCATGTATGAACTGTGGAGGCACAGATTACACAGATGGAATTGCTGTAGTTATCCATTCATGTGAATGCTATGAACTCCTGCTTGCTGATTTTGGGTTATTGCCTCACCATCCACTCGAGTACCTTGGACTCTTCTGCCCCTCATGTCAGCCAACCTCTCATCATCCTGCTGTCATCTTGGATTTCTGTACATTAAAACTTACTTCTGAGAAATTCTATTATCACCAGTTTCAGGCTCTAATCAGTATTACCGTGGGCTCAGGTCCTAATAGTCAACGTGAAAACAAAATTCTACAAAGTGATATCATTTGGTACTATTAGGGCTCATTTATGCTCTATGTTAAATATGCAGATGGATACAGATGGAGCATTCTGTCCATTCCCTGTGTACATTACATGTGGAATTCTGTCCATTTTCCAGGAGCTTGTGGATGCGTACCCAGATGGATGAAACGGAGCAGTAACATCAGGAAGAGTAGAGGCAGTTTTGAGATTTGAACAGAAGAATTTTCATAAATAGCAGCTTTCAAAGAGCAACTGTGTGAGTTAGTGAAAAACTACCGACATTTTTATGACAACTACTCTTCTCAATATTATCATTAGTATCCACATTAGTAAAACCTCCTCTGTTGTCGCCATGTTTGTTATTATTGATTTTCTTCTTCTTCTTCTTGTCAAAAATGTTTCTCTTTGTTGTAGTTGGCCAGTATTGTAATTAAGAGCTGTGCCCTCTAATGGATTGATTGAGAAACACTGATTTGAACATACAGGATGCATGGAAGAATGAACGCAGTGACACATGACAACATTAGAAACAGATGTACCTGTTTATGTACATGAAGCTAGCATAGATGACCCTTTAGAGTGGAGATCCACCTGAGTGCAGTGACTGTAATTCAAATGACTGTAGTATAAAGACACCTGTATCTGAAAGGTCTCGTAGTCTATGTTTATGTCTATAAATACACCATGAAGACACTGGAACACTCCAAGCAGCTCTGAGTAAAGCTTATAGTATAAATTGGGGGTAAGGTTGTGTTCTGTTGTCTGACCAAGGGCAGAGCTTCAGGGGGGGCTGGGGGGGCTGAGGTCCCAGGACCCGTGCCTTCCGGAGGCCCAGGTCAGGCCCTGACTCATTTCCACTATACAAGGACTTTCCTCACATTTGAATTTTCCTGTGGAATTTCAAGGATTGTGAAGAAGGCCCACAAGCCCACGATTGTATGTGTTTGTGTTTATATAGATTCTGTGTTTATATAGATTCTCCACCCAGCAGTAACATCAACATTTAGGAGGTTTGCACGGCCCTCCTTTTATTTTGGACCCTCCCAGTCACTGTTGTAACCTCTGAGCGCCCATTCTCAAAATTAAAACTAATAAAAAAAATTACCTGAGGAGCATGACGGGACAGGAGGGACTCAGTGGACTGGTGATTTTGTCCAGTGAGAACTAGTGAGACAAAACGATGGACATATGGCGCATTGTGGATGAATTCATGGAGCGCAAGGCATTCAAGGCAAGTGTGTGAATAGTGGTGAGTGGTCGACTAGTTTCTGTTGAATTTGAGATTGTACATAAAGTTGTGGGCCACTGTGACAATTGTATAAAACGTTCAAGTTATTGATACAGTTCCTATTGTGCTCTCAGTAATTGATTGTTGGGTCAACAGAAGAGAACAGAATTCATCAGAGGTACACACAGATCTGTGGACGGGAGGGGGGGGTAGCGTGCGCTACCAAACCTTATGACACACAGACCCGTCGCAGGTGGTTTAGTGATGGACCACAGAAGTTCTACCAATGTAAGTCAGTGACAGGCATCAGTCATACATGTATGGACCAGATGAGTGATAATGAACACAATAATAGCCAGACGCGAGGCACGGACAACCGCACATCGGACATGAATCATCCAGAACTCTACAACTGCTGAAGCCTGGTTCTGATCCGGTGCTCTGCTGCCGGACTTCCGTGATGCCATTACAGATTTAAGAATTTTGTGAGACCGCTGTCACAGTAGGAAGAGCCTACGGTAGCTCGGAGGCGGACGCGCAGAGACAGAGGGATGAGAGATGAAAGAGAGGTAGCCTCTGTCCATGGTGCTGAATCCTTACTATCAAATTCTTTGAGCTGTGGGTCAAAAATGTAGTGGGGCTTTCCGCTGTTGGGCATGTGTATGTTGTAAAGAGATGTAATCACAATCATTAATGGGTTTAAAGGGCCCGGTCTTGAGCACCGCCCCCGGCCCGGGACTGACTTGTTCTGCCATTGTGTCTGACAGTTTTTTTATTGAGCTTTTAGATGATGTTCTTCTGGTTACGTGGATGTATAGAATCTGCTGTGTTTGGTATCTACTCCTGGTGGGATATCCTGGCCTAAATGGTGGGTAGAAGCAGCTGCTGTTTGGTCTGTGTTGCCATGGTAATTTTACACCATGTTTGTTACAATATACATATGCTATACATGTACATAACCAGAAGAACATCTGCTATAAGCTTGATGAAGCCCTTTGTTGGACAACACAACACGACTCAAATAAGAAGTTCAACTATCTAAATCAAGCCAACAGTCTGAGACCCAGTATATGTTGTGAATAAGTTCATAAAACAAGACCAATGTGACAACCTTTACAGTGCTAGTGGTAACACTGACCAAATCCAGCTGTACAAACATCATGTCTCTACCACTAAAACTCACAGATTGATGCAAAAAAGAGGAAAAAAATAAATGAAGCAATGATTATGAATATTTTCTTACCTTTGCTATTTTCTGATCACAATTTGTTTTTTATGAATGTAGCTTGTGATTAATCCATTGTTTTGCACTGAAATTATTCTGACTAGAAACAAATGGCCCAGGCCTTAAAAGGATCCCTGGTTATAAAGACAAATAGGATTTAAAATAACTAAGACTGAACTCCACAACTAAAAAAAAATTGCTAAAAATTAATAAATATGTGTGTTATTTATAAAAATCCTTGTTGTTAACATTATGTGAGCAGCCATTGTTTTGCATGCGCATCACATTCTGGGATGATGATGTCACAAGGTTGAACTACAGTAAACACAGAGGTAACTTTCAACTGCACAACTTCTTTTAAGGAGAAAATGATCACAAAATGCCTCATTGTGCAGCATTTGGTGGAAATGTCCAGTCTGAAGGGAACCAAAGGAAGTATCCACAGCAAGAAAAGGAGTAAACAATGGGAATACGTGTGGAAGAGTACAACTTCACCAAGACCAGTGACTGTGCTCTGGTCATTGTCAAAGTCTCCGGCTGGTTAAAGACTCATTGGTGCTTCGGAATATAAATGATAGCTAAAAGCAGATACAGTGACAAACATTTTTAGTCACAAGGAGGATTAACAACCGCTACTGCTGAGTGGAAATGGCAAAAACGGGAGATGTTGGATGAATGTGTACAAGTATTCTAGGTGGATGTGGACATTGACAATGATGAATACCCACTGGACAGAGATGAGGAAACGGACAGTACACCTGAGATGACTACAACAGCTGTAAGTGTTCACAGTTGAACTAATATGTATCAACATAAACACAGATGAACATGTCTGATGGATTGGTACAGTGGGTTCCTAATGCTAATGCTAATGTACCCATTCAGTTACATATTACCGTAACTACTCAGGTAATACATGCAATTGGACAGGGACAATACTATCATAAAATGCCGTAATATGTGTTTATAAATAATAATAGTACAGACTACTGATATGGTAGGTTTTAGGTGAATAAATACCTTGGACATCAGCTGACATAAAGTTGAGCTCTTTACAACAAACAGTGCAAGCAGGTCCCGCATGAACACCATCCGTTTTGTCTCACTCTTACCACCTCACATCTTCCATCGTCTTCATTTTCTTCTAAATATTAGTTCATGTTTTCTTCTGTTTTGTTTTGTGTCTGTGTATGCTCTGGTTCAAACTGAAAAGGCTAAACAGATGACCGAATTCCACTGTGAGCTTGTTATCAGCTTGCTTAGTACAACCACTGCACGTCAGTCTCCAGACTGTAAACAATAATGGCTGTGTAAAGGTGAATTGGTTTTCAATAAAAATATATAAAAATGAAAACATTGGGAATGTTTTTTTTTTGACATTATGTTATTAATAGCAACAAAATAAATGTTTTAGGGCAAACATTTAGTCAGGGATCCTTTTAACAGGTGTAGAAATAGAAAGACCATAGTGGTGTACATGCTCTAGTCTTTGAGCAAGATGTCCTCACAAACTGTGACCATGAAGAAGGGGACCAGTCAGGGAGGCCACAATGACACATTCCACTACTCTGAGGAAGTTAAAAGCTCCATCAACAGAGATGGCGAGACTGTACAGACAGAAGTTGTTGCATGGGTTCTGTGTTTGCTATGTTTGGCAGACACCAAACAGTGCACATCACCACAGACAGACTATCCCTCTGTGAAGCATGGTAGTGGGAGCATCATGCTGTGGAAAAGCTTCTCGGCGGCCGGACCTGGAAGGCATGTAAAGGTGGAATGCAGGAAAATACAGGTGAAGTCCTGATGGACAATGTGATTCAGTTTGGTAGAGAACTATGGATCTGGAAAAGATTTTTACCAGCAAGACAACTACACAAAGTATGCAGTGAAAGCTACACAGAAGTTATTTAAAGACAACATAGTGTTCTAGAGTGATTAAGTCAAAACCTTCAGTCATGATACCCAGAAAGAGCTGGAGCAATTTTACAAAGAAGAATGGGATCAAATTGATGGGTCCAGATGTGCAAGCCTGACTTTCCACACAGACTCAGTGCTGTGATTTCAGTGCATCTGCGAAACAGTGACTTAATGGAAGTGAATATTTATGCAGTCACTTATTTTACATCATGTATTTTTGGTGAATTAACTACATTAGTAGCATTTGTTGTCTTTTAGTTTGTCAAATTTTTTTTTCATTGATGTTAAAGATGATTTTTTTGTAAATTTTTGTCAAAAATAATTCAAATTTTAAAGGCACTATGAGGGGAATCCCTGAAGGGGGTGAATATTTTTATAGGCATGGCACAAATGGATGGAAATGTTGTCATCTGACCTGTGGGCCGTTGGACTTGACCTTGAGATGGCCTGGGGCTTGGCACAGAACATGACCTACTGGAGGACAATTTGCTGGAGTGCTATGCTCCCAGGAGCAAGCAGACCTGAGTGATGGTCACATCAATATTGACAGGTGTAATAAAAGTGTAATATACCAAAGCATACCATTATAAATAAAGCTGCCATAGGCAGTGTCTTTGCTGGTGGCCTTTGAAAGAGAACTTAGGCTTATATTTTCTACATTTTCACACTTTATAATTTGATACTATTCACTTTTCTGCACAACTGTTATGGTAAAAAAAAATGAGTATTTTGAAAATGATGACCTTGAGTTTGACCTTTCAGGGTCATTGAAGGTCTACAAAATTGGTACTAAATGAAAGACCATATCCAACTTCCTATAAGGTGACAATTTAAAGTTAATCATTGTCCACCTTTTTTTTTCCAAGATAGAAGCTGTTTTGTTAATATGTAAATTAGGTGCTTGAGCCTCACTTCAGATGCCAATAACTCAAAATGCATATATACATGCTACAAATGAGGTCGGTAACTGATAGAGAATTATTATTTATTTTTTTATCATTGCCATTAGTTTGAAATCACTATAACAAACAGAAGGGAAGTTATTAACGATAAAAAAAAAATCATGCACATTTCCATGGCAACCAGAAGTGATGCCACTTAGAGTCGCCAAATTTGGGATATGAGAATGGACTTGCACAGAGATGTTGTATGTTAAATTTTGGTTTGATTGGATGAATATTGATGATATTACAGACATTTGAAATGTCAGAAAACTGAATTTACTGATATTTACTTGGGGCACAAACCCGAGTGTCACCCTTATGATGTCATGATGCATACCATCAGATGCAGAATAGAAAAATGCACAATTTGGCTTTGGTTTGAAGTTGATGAGATGATTTTGACAAAAGTTGTGGTATAATGTCCATTTCTTTTAAACTTTGGCCTATATCTCAGCTGTACTTTGGCCGAATATTGGAAAAACTAATCAGGTCGACTAGAGACTATGGACAATCATTTGGTCGTGGTTTGATAACAATAATGTTTGAAATGTGCCCACTACAGTGCATACAAACAAACTAACAGACAGACATAAAACTGACCAATATGTCTGAAACAATGAAGCTTTGTGGTGCCACAGAGATATGTCCACATGTAAGACAACATGTTTGTTTGGTACAGACCCTGCAAAAAGCACAATTTTACAGTGAAAATGAAATGCAAGAATTACCATTTTAAGTTATACTACAAAATCTGGCAAAAATAATTGTAATATATATTTATACAGTATTTTTGCACATTGTTCAGCCCTTGTCTGGAGCTCTGATTAAATGGCACACTCACATGCTCACATAGCAGCTGTTACTTGAGCTCTTGCATTTAATTATGAGATGATGTATGTGTGGTGAACTGTAAGTATTTTGATGTTAATTTGCATTTCATATTGGCTGTTTGTGGGATTGTGTTTGTGTTTATTTTGGGCTGGATTGTCTCATTTCCCAAACAGTGAAAAACACAGAAGAAGGAAGGGAGGATGTGAAATACATAGAGGATAGACAAGTTAGAAATATGGGGAGAACAAGGTGAAGGACAACACAAAATGAAAGTAGAATGATGCAGAAATGGACAAGGAGTCCAAAAATAAAGATGAAGTGGACAGAAATAAGATAACAAGTCAGAATGGGACAGAAAAAGAAGCGAAACAGAGGAGGGCAGGAGGGAATAAGGGAGGAAGAATGAAGTCTGCATCAGAGTAAACAAACAGGTTGAAGTGAAGGGACCACAGGAGGAAATGAGGAATAGTTGAGGAGACATAAAAACAAATGGAAGTGATAGGACGCTCCCACAGCAGGTAAACAGAGAGAGATGGAGAGAGAGAGAGTAGAGAGAAGAAAGAGGAGATAGTAAACCCCCTCCAGTAGGACTTCAATGTATAATGAGAGACAGGAAAGAGGAGATGGAGGTGTTGAGGGATGGAGGGACAGGGGAGGGAGATAGTGTCTCTGTCTCTCTCTCTCTTTCTGGCTGGTTCAGATGCTAACTCTCTGTAATGTTGCTCCTTAAGGACCAAAACACAGGTATCTTGAAGTAAACACAATTAATGAAGGATGATGGTGGAAACAGATGGAAGGTAAGAACAAGAAACGTCTGCACTTGAATCTGTTTTATTCACTCCTCTTTTCTGCTTGACTGTTCCTTTTTGTCTGTCTTTCTCTGACTCTTTTACATGGTTCTCAGCTGATGGGTGGTGGGTGGTGTATACGTGGACTGAGCGGCATGTTGGCAGCCCTGTGGTGCAGACAGCTCCTGATAGAGCCGTTCTAATGGGAGCAGATGATGATTGACGGCCACGCAGTGAGCTGACAGCACATAAAGGTCACTTTAGCTAACGTTGTGATAGAGGAAAAGATGGAAAGAGGGATGGAGAGAAAGCAGGGGGCGGGAAGGAGAGGGGAGTTAGGAACTACTGAAGGTAAAGACAGACAGCTGGGCACACACAGATGAAATGTCAAAAACGCTGAAAAGATAGGGGGAAAATAAAAATAGAAAGGCCAAAGAGATGCAGGAAAAAAAATAATAAAACAGAGTAACCAATCAGAAAAGTCTGCCAGCAGAAAGAAAAATAAATGCAAAACAAAAACAGAGTGAGAAAGACCTAATCTGTATTTCATCCTGTTTTCAGAGAACATGAAGCTTAGTGTTCACTTTCAACAGCCAAGGATGAGGATGAGTTTGGGGGAACTCTTCATCTGTTGACTTTTCATACTTTTTAATTCTCCGACATGCACTGTCAACATGGGCATCTGAATTTATACACAATGGAAATGTGTTTTTAATCTTAACATATGGACTTTATCAACTGATGTGACTTGAACATTTGTTAGGATAAGTAAAATATTTCTTTATTAGTCCCACAAGGGGAAATTCCAGGTTTACAGCAGAAAGAAAATAGTGCAAAGCACACAAGAGCAACAAAAGGAACATTCAAAAATAAATACAAAATCAAAATCTATAAATATCATTAACAGTTGTGCACATGTTGATAGGGGAGATTGTTTACCTTACGTCACCAATGCTGGTCCTCAAGAACTTCTATCTGCATGTTTTAGACCAGAGGTGGGCAACTCCGGTCCCCGAGGGCCGATGTCCTGCATGTTTTAAATATTTCCCTCTTCCAGAACACTTGGAAGCCCTTACATCGTTATCAGGCTTCTGCAGAGCTTGGTGATGAGCTGATCATTAAATGAACCAGGTGTGTGGAAGAAGGAAATATCTAAAACATGGAGGATACTGGCTGTTGAGAGCCAGAGTTACCCACCCCTGTTTTAGATGTATCCCTCTTCTGGCACACCTGATTCAAATGATGAACCTATCATCAAGCTCTGCAGAAGCCTGATAATGACTATCAGGTGTGCTGGAAGAGGGAAACATCTAAAACATGCAGAATAGCAGCTCTCAGGGCTGCTGAGAGCAGGCAGGGGTGACCAGGATTGGTCACTCCTGCCTTAGAGCAATGTTTTGATGCCGGGCCACCACAGCCGCCATATAAAAACACTAAGCTGAGCTTTCTGGGTCGTCTATCCCTGTAGGTGCAGTACTGCCTGAGAGCATCTGAATGAGTCACTAGCTGGGTTTCCATTACCGTTTTCCACAAAATAAAAGTGATATTTCGACAAGTTTTGTCAAAGTATACGGACAACTTGTAAATATTTCCATTGAACAATGTT
>JAPTGZ010000003.1:30019822-30032494 GCA_029814645.1 Fowleria isostigma
GGGGGGCTTCATGCATACCTCATGTCACTCTGTAGGTGCACCTGATCATTCTAAAGCAAGGTCCTTGACAGCAGCCATGCATAATGGATTTCAGGGAGAGAACTGAACAGAATTGGATCCAGAATTTCCGAATGACCCAGCAACGTTTAATGAACTGTTATGTTATCAAACCTCTCATGGCACTGGACTTGTTATGATCCTGACTAGTGAAAATGTGCAAAATGTGTTTCCCTTACACTTTTGCGCAATACTTCTTTATCGAAATGTCTCAAAAACCATTTCATGAGAGCTTAAAAACATTTGTTGCAATCTCTGACAGTTTTTACATTTCTACGTTTTCATTACCAGTGTTCTTTTGCACATTTTGCATTTTGGGCATTTCTTATGGTAAAGGAAACCCAGCTCCAGTTTGCATTGGTCAGGTTAACACTGGAGGAAGCAATTATCACTAAAGCATAGCATTAGAAAAACAAATATAATCATGTAAGTAATCACATTTCAGATACGCTGATAGAATTGTGAACTCAAGTTATGGACTGATGTGCATGAAAAAGAACTAGACTGATTCTATTTGAGGGTAGATAAAATCATGCAGACTCATAAGGATATTACAGAACGATCATTTTTTTGCAACAAGAACATAAAATACATATAAACATTAAAAACAGTGCTTAATGTTGCTAATAATTACATAAATGTCATGCCTGATTAAGATTCTTGATTAAATGCCTGATTAGGAAACACAGCAGCCTAGGATGAGTTTGCATACAAACTAAACTAGCTAACAAAAACAATAAAGAGCCTATATGTAGGATTTCTAGTTCTAAATATTAAAACCTGATCTAGAGAAGATGTCAATATGCTGTACTGCAGAGCTTTAAAGGGGTCATGTTTTACTAGACCCACTTTTTTTTCATCTTTGGTACATTTATTTGAGGAGTCTAATAGTTCAGAATTTTTGAATGTGAACCCTCCAGATGCTGCAGAGTTATCTTTATATTCATTTTAGCAAAAATTCAGTGGATTTCTACAACCTGTTATAATTCCTTTTTAATCTGTTATGTCTATAACTAGTTACATCACAAAATTGGCACATATATGGTCAAAACTTTTGACAAACAGTTTCTCTGAGTATGCCATGGTTGTTTGTCAGCAGCAGTGGTCGTCATCATACTAAAACATGGGTGGGGTGGGGTGAAGTGGCTCATTTGCATTTAAAGGGACAGCACTCAAAACCGCATTTCTCGTGCCATTACTCTGAAATAGGGTTGAAGCTGGAACTGTGGAGTTGAATTAATGACAAAATCAGACCCAAGCATAGTATTTACAGTTTGTCAGCAGCAGTGGTCGTCATCCATCCTAAAACATGGGTTGGATGGGATGAAGCGGCTCATTTGCATTTAAAGGGCCAGCGCTCAAAACCACATTTCTCTTGTCATTACTCTGAAATAGCTGTGAAGCTGGAACTGTGGAGTTGAATTAATGACAAAATCAGACCCAAGCATAGTATTTACAGTTTATGTAGACCACAGGGAAATGTTTAAGAATATATGATTTCATTAAAAAAAAAAGAAAAATATCACTCCTTTAAATGCAAACAATGGAGTTTGATGCTGAAATGGCAGTGTTTCTTCTACATGGGTGAGTTTGCTTATGAGGCTTATGAAGGTATAGTGTTATTATTGTTAAATGATTCACCATTCAGACTAATCTATGACAGTTCTGACCTAGTTTGATGATTCCAAACAGAACATTAGTGTAGCAATTGACAGCACAAGCAGTACAGAAAACAGAGGTGATTTTTATGTCTAAAAACAGAACTAAGTTAACAGACCTGTAATAAAACACTGGCTGATGTAACACATGAAGGTTTTCAGACACAGCATTATCTGAGTTTATAAAGGAGAAAATTGAATGATGTGTACACAATGAGCCTTATACTTCATTTAGTGAATGAGTGAAAAAGTGACATTTATTGGTGGTTTTAGGAGCTGTTAGTGCATTTTGGATGACAACAGTTTCATGAAGACACTGCTTTGCTTCTTTTGTGGACATAAAGTTGGATGTCGCCGCTGTCTAATGATTGACAGGTGTCAAACTGGCCAGCCAAAGGGTCCAATCTGGCCTGCAGGTTGAGTTTGTGTGATGCAAAATTTACTCAGAAGATATGAACAATCAAGGATGTCAAGATCATTTTAGGTCAGTTCTATCTAAAGTTGGTCAGACCAGTAAAATACTATCATAATGATCTATAAATAATCAAACACGATTTTTCTCTTTGTTTTAGTATAAAAAAGTAAAATTACACAAAAATATTTACATTTACAGACTAGCATTTTGCAAAAAAAAAAAAAAAATGTGAATAACCTGAAATACAAGTACATGGAATTTCAACAAAACTCTGCCTCTTACTGTTTTGTGTGTTTGGAGATCCACTGTGATCTGTATGTTATAATGAACATGTGTAAATAAATACCCTTAAAGCTCAGTATTGTTAAAATTGAACTTATTTTTCTTCAGAATGTTCAGGTTCATATATGTTCTGTTATGTTCAAGAACAGTTCGTAGATATAAACATTTTCACTATGGATTTTTACTTTTTCCACCCAAAAACACAGAGAAAACATTGCAGTTGACATTATTTGTAAGTTCTTATCCTATTATTATTTATATTATTCACTTTAGATCATATTAGGTTGTATGTGGCCCCTGAACTAAAATTAATTTGACGCTCCTGATCTAGATGAAAGCAACGGTAGAGTCGTGTCAAAGTCAAACTGGGTCACTTTGATATCAACTTTTCCCCATACAGCTGTGGTTACATAGCCCCAAGAATGATCCACAACTTATACACATCACAGACGCTCTCTGGTTCTAAAACAAATTGCACCACACAATTGCCATTGTCAAAAGTTACTTATTCATTACTAAACCTGAGCCAATGTTTTTGTTTTCTTTTGTTTTATATTTATAAAAGAAAAAAATGCTTTGAAAACTTCCAATTAAAGCTTTACTTTCAGGTAAAACGTAGAGTGATTATCAACTTGGCAAGAATTCCCTGTTTGTATTGTACTGTTTCAGGTGTTATGATTGAGCTTCTTCAAAGACTGAAACCTGTTTTCATCCAGTGTGTTTGTTGTTTTGTCCTACCTCTGTGTGTCCTTTTGCAGCCTTGACCTATCCATAAGCAACCCTCGTCTTCCCACACCTTTCATCATTCCATACCTTCCGCCTCCTACATTTTTTCACCCTCCATTTTATCTTTCTCATACATATTGTATACTGCAGTTATTCCAGCCCCAAACTACATGCAGCCTGACAGTCCCCCTATAACAGGATCCTGACATTTCCTGATGGATAAGGAGACAGCAATGAGAGTTTACCTCTGCTTCTTCCTCCTCCTGCTGCTGCTGCATCTCACACCCTCCCCTTCGCACATCATCATCCTCCCTTGTGTGCTGTGTGAGGACAGGTGTGTGTCTATGCATATTTCTCTGTCTCTCTGCAGGGTGTTTATACTAGTCTGGGGTTTTCTATGGATGCCCTTATGGCTGCTGCTGTGTCCCGCCAGTCACACACTTGCACAGATCCGTACACGGGAGACCAAACATCTCATTACTACTAGTGTGATGTGTGTTTAGGGGAGACAGGGACAATAAGTGCGCTTGCTGTGCTTGTTTGTATGTGACAGAGAGAAAAGAGGGACACAGCATTTCTATGCATATTTCTGTTTGTGAACAGAGTGTATGTGAGAAAAAGAAAGACAAAGAATGCGTAAATGTGTGTTTTTCACAGTGACAGTGCATTTTAGCCTGAGTGCATGTGTGTGTGTGTGTGTGTGTGTGTGTGTGTGTGTGTACCGGCAGTGGCCAGATGGTTGTGAAAGCTGTAGCATCATTTTTGAAACACAACAAAGGCAAAGAAAAGTTTGCCAGGGTGATGTTGTGTGTGTGTCAGTGTATGTTTGTGTGCTGGGGCTTGTACATGTGTGTTGACGTTTCCGTCCTTTTGAGAGTCATTTTGAGAGTCAAGAATCCACCAAACTTAATTTTTATTCATGTCATCCCTTTGCAAGAGACATGTAGTGGCTCAAGGTGAGGATTTAAGGGTCAATGCTCACCTTGTTTGCATAGTTTTTGTTTTCATTATTATTATAATTATTCTCATAGCCTTTAATAAAGTCTCTTTTTTAGGAGTGACCTGGCAGTGAGATCAACATAAACTACAATGAGACAGCACAAATAAACAAATAGAACTTTCACATGCTACTTAATATGCAATAGATTAACAAAGACAAAAACATACAAAATATATCGGTGTGAATCAGGCTTGCGGGATACAGCAAAAATATGTGATGTCTTGCAGTAAAATAAACTAATTAACCTCGCAGTCACTAACAAATTAATCAGGAAAAAGGTCAGTGGTTAAATGGTGTGAAAGCATGGGTCAAGGCACCATCTAATAGGTCAACCGTTTACATGCTGGATGTATTAATGAATGCCTGGTGGGTGTAAATAAAATCATTTTGTTTTTCATCATAATTCACATTGTGCTTTGCTCATATCAATGAAAACACAATCTATTGATCGACATCAGAGGTAATGTAGCAGCAATCAGATTGACCGCGACTACTGTTGTCTGATGGTTTATCAAGAATATAAATCCCCCAGCTGTAATCAAATCAGACATTTTCAGATCTATCTTATCATTATTCCAGGAAGGAGTGGGACACTTATTTCCAAGCATTCTTATTTCCAAAGACCGTCAATGAGAATTTTTAGAGTGGCTACAATAATAATTCACGTTGTTTAGACATGTATGTACAAAGATAAGCAATAACCAGCTAAAGGAGAGATATTTATGTAAAAGTCAATCAATAACGAACCCAACAGACGTAGGTAGTGTTTTCCACAGCCAGTAATAAAGATAAAGTAGGATGGTTTACAGTATCCAGATGGTCACGTATAAGTTTCGTATTGGCTAGGGGCTTTTTTCCTACTAGATAAAATCAATGTCATTGTCATTGCCAGGGATAAATCCTGCCATACCATTATATGTATTGGTTAGAATAAGTGTATTTCAAAGTGTAATTGATGAGAGCTGGAACACAGAAGCATTACTATAGCAGAGGCAGATCATCAAATAGATTGGAAATGAGCCAACAGTAGCTACTTATATTGCAGAAAATGCTTCACTTGGAAGTAAAATATGATATGAATGCAAACAAGAGGTTGATAAAATCCCCCAGTACAGGGCAAGTGTGCGCACAATAGCAAGTACAGTGGGTCAAAGTTAAACCAAACTTTACCATTAATCATTATTTTCTCTTCCAAATAACTTTGGCTAACCTAGGGGATTGTTTTAAAACCAACATGCTGGTTTGAGGTTTTTTGTAAAAGTTGGACGTTCTCAAACTCAAAGTGAGATGACCTCCACGACCTCATTAGGGTTAGTTTTTTAGAGTCTAAAAGAAGGAAAAAAACAGAGCCACAGAAGGAAATGGTAAATTTAGCTGGATTGCTTTGCAAGGAGAGCAATGCAAATGTTTCTGCTCCGTGTGTTGACACTGGGATGAAGTAATGACTGACTGTAAGGCCCCCTTTTAACAGAACATTATTCATCTGCAGGAGTTCATTAGTCATGATGAATGTCCCCATTGTTCAATACGCTGGGTCTCGTTTGCTAATTTATAGAGATAGAATAGCCTGATCTTGCAAATCAGAGATGATGAAGTAAAAAAGGAAGAAGATTGTATAAATGAAAGAGTTAGATGTATTTTGAAATGCTTTAAATCTGCCAGCATTTCAGAAATCACATGCCTTTCTTTCTCACTCCATCACTCCAATCTCCTTGTCTCTTTCACCTCAATCTGCTCATGCCTACCCATATTCCTACTTATGTGTGTATATGAACAGATAAGCCACTGGACATGTGGCTGCATAGTTAAATGGCTCCTGGGAGGCATAATGTATAGACAAATCCCTGTTAGCGGTGCATTCACAGTATGAAGGCGACCAGTGGTGAAAGCATTATCATAAATTGTGTTGAAAGTGAACAGTGAGAGCCTTTGCCAGAGATCCTAAATCTTCCCAGTGTTTGTTTGTGTGGTACTGGGAGATAAACTGTAATACATAAGCTTTTCCTCTGATTATTGTTGGGTTCTGGGGCTTGTGTGTTTGGTCACTGTGCAGTTTCCTTTCATATGGACAAAATATTTAAGTTTCAGACTTCTTCACTTTAGGGCTGAGGTCACGTTAATTGGAACACGAGTTAAAAAGTAGAGATTAAATGGGAACACATGGATGCTATTAAGTGCTTACTGTGTATGTGTGTATTATTTCTTGTTTGCTTTCTTTTGTTCTGTTGGATTCTAACCATTTACCTTTTAGTTTTAACAGTTTTCAACCTACATACGCAACAATGCAGTTATTTAGAATTAACACAGCGTTCAAATTGCTTGAGTTATTGTCCTTAAAGGGAATATTCATGAGGTGGGAAAAAAAAAAAGTCTTTATCCTTCATTTGATTTAAGTACTGCCAGCCGCAACACAAAACACACAGCCAAAAACTCATTTAAAATGCTGAGTCACTGCTGAAGGGAAAGCTGAGTTGGCAAGAAGTTGTTCCGCTGCAGCCTTGTGCACATGAGGTTGACTGACCTACCTTTCCTCAGCTCTGTAGCCTCATTTTGTCTGTCACTGATACTCAAAGATGTGTGTTTGTGTTATACAAGAAATCTTCTCTATGCTGAATATGCACAGTACATTATAACAAGAGTGTAAACAAACGTTAAGTCAAATCATGAAGTTTAAGAAAAAGTACTAGTTAATCAATAATAGATTCTTAAACAGCAGAGGTGTCAAATGTATTCCCATTTATTCCTAAGGTAGAAGTATAAATACTAGGGTTTAAACAGACTTCTGTAGAAGTTGAAGTATCAACTCAAGCTTTTTACTCAAGTAAAAGAATAAAAGTACTGGTTTCAAAAGGATAAAAGGACATGCAAGGAAAAAAATTCCCTTAGGACAAAAGCTTAGGTGGTGCCACAGGGGAAGGGCCTATAGTGCACTACCTCAACTCCCAAAAATCACATTTATAAAGGCCATAATAAATGTAATGTTATATTAAAATGGTAATGTGTGAAACTGTGGGATGTACTAGCCTATTTGTTTCAGTTCATATATGCCCATTGAAAATGAACACATTAATGTCCAATGCAAATGTATTAAAGAACCATATATGTGTACTAGTGAGTATTAACATGTGTTTCATGGAGCTGAAGATATGATGACTAGTTGAATAGAAGTATTGGAAGGGTGCAAAAAGTCACGTGTGATGAATGATGTACAAACCAATGGGGTGTCAGAATGGTATTTGTTTATACTTCTCATCCAACCACAATTAAATTCTCTCTATCCGGATGGCGCCGTTAATCTGTTTTTTTTTATTTTTTTATTTGAACAATGACAAGAAGGAATGAAAACAAGCTAAAATTAAATAGGAGTAGCCAGACTACTTCTAAAATGTAAGGAGTAGAAGTAGAAAGCCGACTGAAAAATAATTAGTCCAGTAAAGTATAGATAACCAAATCTTCTACTAAAGTAAGGTAACAAAGTATTTGCTCTTTGTTACTTGACACCTCTATTAAAGACCAACATAAGAGCAGGACAAACGGACAGTATCACCTATGCAAAAACTTACTTACACAACCAAAAACTAATCCTCTTTTTTAGGATTTAGAAAATTGTTGAACTAAATGTCTAAGTCAAGGTTATGTCTAAAACACAAGTAAAGTAAATAAGAAAAAGTAGAAACAGGACAAATTATGCCTTCAATCACCGATGAGTACTGGATGGCTGCTGTATAGATATTTATGTGTTCATGTCTGGTCTGTAATGAAGCAGGAAAAAAATTGGAGAAGATCGGATAAAGTATGGTAGAGTTGTAATAACTTCCTATTTCATGGCGACTCAGAAATTTTCCACATTGCCAGTGCAAATAGGCTCGATATGAACATGTCAGCATTTTCAAACTGGGTCTGTAAACTGTAACAATATGTAAAATTTGGGGTAGATTTGCTGGAGTACTTCCTACTTCATGGTGAATGATAGTTTTTTGTTGCCAGCTCTTTTGAATGCATTGCAGCCATCAAATTCAAAATGAGTGAATATTTGCAAAAAAAACCAATAAAGTTTATCAGTTTGAATGTTAAATATGTTGTATTTGTAGTGTATTCAATTGAATATAGGTTGAAAAGGATGTAAATCGTTGTATTCTGTTTTTATTTACGTTTTACACAGCGTCCCAACTTCATTGGAATTGGGGTTTTTTCTTTAATTCATCAGGGTCTGTGAGTGTTACAGAACAAATTTTAAAGAAAATACACAAATGACTGAATGAACACATCAGATTTTTCTGGAAGTCAGTACCTCCAGCTCAGGAGCCTAATAAGAGGCATTGGTCACAATCAGAGCCAAGTCCTGCCAATACAGATAATTTGTAAAATGCCCAGTTGGTACTGATTGATCAGCCAAACCCATCAATTCTTACTAATTATCTGTGTGTATTGTCTCTTGAATTAACAGGATGTCTCACTCCCTGTCTTACTGCTTATTGAAAGTATATTTGGTGCCACATTTTTCCATTCTTCCATTTATATTTTTTAATGCATTTTATAGACCAACGTCCTTCATAGGTGTAAACCACGTACACATATATGCACACACTAATGAACTGGAGTTACATCCAATTACTACTATTTTCATTATAGCGCTATGTGCAGTGCATTGATTTACTCCATGCATTCTTGACCTGCTGTCACCTTTTTCACAAACACATCGACAACGGATCTGTCTGCTGTTATCCCTCTTTTCACGAGTGAATGAAAACATGATCGTGTGTGGGTGGAAGGATCGCTGCTGAAATTCCTGACCAGAATCCGCCTCGAGTTCACGAGTATACGATGCACAGATTTATCTAAAACTCACAAACAGTATAAGAAAACACCATCAATATCATCAAACACTAAAATAATAGAGCTGTATAATGTTCATATACTTATTTGCCGTATTGTATTTGTCAATTAAAGTAGAATTATATGGGCTATACTATTAATTATGGTTATGTAGAGTATATATGCCTTCTTTTTCTGTGCACTCCATCTTGTCAGCATCTGTCTCGCAGAATCTAATTCTGTGGAAAACCCTGTCAACAACATGCTGGAAGGAATATTTGGTTTAAATTATGTGAGTACCACAACAAAAAAATTAGAAGGTAAGGATGAGCATTGTTGTTAAACAGATGTGGAAAATTTATTAGACCGTCAAAAGTCATCAAAAACAATAGTTATGCAATCAAGTACTAACTCCTATGTGTATCATGTGACTAAAACAGACAGAAAAGAAAACGCAGAATGCCTAAAAGCACTGTTTTTGTCAGTACAATGCCATAACTATTGATGTAAGAACTTATGGGATTTTGGTTATTATCAAGAAAACCATGGAAAATGGATAGATATCAACTCTTAAATTAGACTCTAATGAGATATTTTTGTTGTTATCATTAAATTTGTCCAAACAAATGTACCTGTCATTGTACCAGGCATTACAATGAACAAGAAATAAAAGAAAACATAGGGTGGTCTAATATTTTTTTCTGTGACTGTAGGCGCTCTCTGCTACTGAAAGACATTGCACCACACACTTGCCGTAGTCCAAAGTGGTGGTGAGTCTAATAATTTTTTCCGCAATGATATATTGATAATCACACAAAAAAATCCAGACATACCAGGTTTAGTTGCTGTGAAGTGAGTTAAACTGATTCACAAGAAGCCTCAAAAAGTCACATTTAATTGCATCTTCTGTGTAAATATCACCACAATTACCAGAACTCACGAGAGAACATAGATATTGATAGTTTGTATGTGGATTTGTGAGAAGAAAGTTAATTAAAATGAATATTAAAGTAAAATAATAATAATAAATATGAAAATGTTGGCATGTTTTTTTTCTTGATGTAATTTTGTCTGAAAAACAAATTCTCTCCTGGACAAAAAAAAAAAAGCAATTCCAGGTAACATCTGAATGCTTTTTTTTTTAGCACTTAATTAGGGTTTTGTTTAGCTCTGTCAGTCAAAGTGACATTAGGGAATAAGAAGCAGCCCCTGACCTGAATATACACGTCATTTTCCAGATTAAATGAACTACAGAGATGTAGAAGTTTCAGTCGGAGTGCCTTATGATCCTGCAGTCACATAGTTTACAGTCTGAACTCATAGTCGTGAGATAGTGCTGTTTGTTCAAGTTCAGTTTGGTGTTCACATAATGAGTGGAAGTCGGTGGAGTGCCGTCATCACAAAAACAAACAGTGCTGGAACAGATTTGCGGAGTAAGAAAACGCAGGGTCAGAGGGTGTCAGCTTTGATAGGTGTCAGAGAGTCAACTGCGAGGCATCTCCTCTCTCAGCCGCTATTGATTGGCCTTAAGAAGAGAAAGAGGTAGGGCGGAGAAGTAGAAGGAAAGGAACTAGAGGAGAGGTCCAGAGGAGATAAAAGAGAAAGAGGAGGCTCAAGAGGAAGTGGGAGACGGCGTGAGGTGAAGAAAGGTGGTAAAAGACGGAGACAACACAAGAGGGTAAAACAGTCAGACTGAAAGAGGATCTGACGAAGAGGGCCGGGGAGGGGAGATGAAAGGCCGTAGACGCGAGAGGACGAGTGGATTTGGCAGCGGGGTAGCTGAAAACGAGGTGAAATGAAGTTCAGCCGAGCGAGGATAGACGTCTTTCATATTTCCGCAATTATCTGTTTTCGCTTTCCTCTTTTTCGTTCCCGTACAGGACACTTTTCTCTCAATCTTCAACCTCGCCTCCCTCTTGCTTCCACTCCGCGCTCTCGCTTTTCGTCGCCTTTCATCTCCTCTCCGTCTGCCTTTCCACACACATCTTCACACACCTATAATCTCCGGAACATGTTGGAGCATTAGATGAGCCCACAAAGTGAATGTCAGCCAAAATAAACAAAACTCTGGTTGTCAAACAAGGCATATTATTAACGGTTTGCTCTTTCTCTGCATCCTCTGTGTTTGACAGACTTTACTCTCTTTAAAATCCTCTTTAGTCTGTCTCTGTCATTGTATCACAAACTAAACTTGTATGTTTGAATAGTGTTGTCAAGTGTGTGTTTGGGCTTGTTTTTTAAGTTGTTTGCTCTGTTTCATCTACCGAGAATCAAGGAAAACACGTTGCATTTTTTGTGAGTCAGTCAAATTGCATGAATTCTGTTTATTTGTGTCGGCAGAGACATACAGACAATAACTCTGTCAGGAAAAAAAAACGACAGGCAGTGAGTGACAAAGAGACAAGAGCGTGGGGGAGAAAGGTATAAACTACAGTAGTAACTGAGCAGGGGAAATTAAAAAGGCAGTGGAGAGCTATCAGCAAGTCTTTTAATTAGCCATCCCGTTTATCACCGTCGGCAAACCAAGCCAAGAAACCTTCTGCTGGCGTGTCAGGAGAAAGTCGGAGAAGTACTTTTCTCAGAGGCAGCCGGCATAAAGGAGAGACGGCAGATAAAAGACAAGACACAAGAGAGACGCACAATGGAAGTTAAGAAAGACGTTCAAAGATTCAAACTAGGGCTTGTTTATCATATAGTAGAATATCACACAGCAAAGTGTCTAGATGTATAGCGAAGAAATTCTAAATACCTTTTTTTGCTCACATTTCTTCACAACGTCCTGAGGTCTGGATATGCATCAAGAGACAGCACTGTTACAAATATTAAAAAGAAAAATAAATATAGACTATTTAAGGAGGCAGCAACTATTAAAAGTGCTGTGACAATAAAAAAAAACAAAAACATCAGAGATTCTACTGAACTTTAAATTAATGTTAAAAGTGAGAAAATTTACCACTAAAAACACTCATATATGCTGTGTGGGGAGAACAGAGCTGTCATTTTCTGTTATTAAATTGTTGTAAACCAGGTTTGTGTATCCAGAGTCCCACCTAAGAGATAAAAGTTTTTGCTAGATGTGAAATATTTTCATGTTACATTCTCAAAAGTAAAGCAGGAGACGTTACTATGGGACACAAAATAAACAAATGAATTTAAAAAATGGTGACGTAGACAAGTTATTTAAGTTTGAGGCCAACATTAGGTTTGTTGGTTTAGTAAAGTTCTATTGACCACTAGGGGTGAGTATTGGCAAGAACCTCACGATAGAATACCCATCGTGATACTTGGATCACGATACGATAGTATCACAATATATCATGATATCACGGTATTGTAATATATTGCAATATTCTGCACAGTTAACTAAGAAAAAATAGAGTTAATGTAAATGTAAATCGCACAATATTCACAAATTTGAATGGAAATACTGTCAAAACTATTTGATTGAAAACAACTTTTCCATTTTATTGTTTTTGAAATAATTAGTCAGATGCAGTGTGACATACAATACATACACTTAACATAAAGTGCATCTCTTAAAGTGCATTAAACATAAAATGCATCAAGTTTGTCACACCACTGTGAATTAAACTAATGTTGCAAAGAAATAATTATTTGTATTTTTCCAAAAAAATCAATATGAAGGGTTGAAATATCGATATTATATTGGAGGTCAAAGTATCGCAATATATTGCTGTATCGATATTTTTTCATACCTC
>JAPTGZ010000003.1:30067321-30079423 GCA_029814645.1 Fowleria isostigma
AATTATATAGAAATATTGAGAAAATAATGTAATGTAATAAAAAATATATATTTAAATTGATGAATAACAGGAACAGTACTTCTGAATTTACTACCAGTAAGTTACAGTGAGATAAGAATTAATGAAGAGTTCAATCATAGACACATGAGAAATGAAATATGTTTCTTGAACTCAAAAATATCGACCTTTCATTATTCCCCCTGTGAACGTATTCATTACATTTTTATTAAATCCTACTGTCATGAGTGTCAATGTGTTACTGATCCACTGAATGGAGGGGACGGCCTTTGCTGCTCTTGTTAGACCGATCCATTTATGAGTACATTGATCAGAAGGATGGACTCGTGTCTGGTCTATGAGGAAAGTGACAATCAAGTCAGGATGCTTGAGACTGAGAAATGTGTAATGGGTGAAATGCATATAACGACATCTACTGAAGTTTGATCTTCACGTTGTAGTAGATACTTATGCCCTTTTTTTTACCAGACTGTGCCTCCCTTAGCCTGATTACAAAACACATTATATAGGCTAATGTTAAGAGCAATGTCTTGCTAGTTATTAAAGGGTCATATTTTGCTAAACCCACTTTTACTAGTCTTTGGTTCACTTATTTGGACCCTAATAGTTCATAGAGTCTGAATGTGAACCCTCCAGGTGCTGCAGAGCTATCTTTATATTCCTTTTGGCAAAAAGTGAGTGGATTTCTACAACATATATTAATTCTTTCTTAATTTGTTACATCTATAACTAGTTACAAGACTTCCGATGAGTATTTCTCAGAGCACGCCATAACTGTTTGTCAGCAGCAGGGGTTGTAGTTCACACTGAAGATATGTCCAAACTTCAAACATTACCTACAGTTTATTTTATTTTTTTATTAGACCTTTATTTAACCAGATAAAAATCCCATTGAGACTGGGATCTCTTTTACAAGGGTGACCTGACCAAGAATGTAGCAGCAACGCCATGAAAGAAAATGTTAAAATGTTCAGTTGTAGGTTGTATTAACGAACACAAGTGGCTGAACGGGACAGAAGAGCACAGTTAAACAACCTGGAGGAGGTAGGATGTGAAGTGGCTCATTTGCATTTAAAGGGCCAGTGCTCAAAACAAGCTTTCTGGTGTTATTACTCAGAAATAGGGTTGAAGATGGACCTGTGGAGTTGAATTAATGAAGAATTCAGACCCAAGCATAGCATTTACAGTTTATGTGGAACACAGGGACATGTTTTAAAATGCATAAGTCCATTAAAAAAATTATGTATCACTCTGAGAAGAAAAAAAAGAAAAGAAAAGAAAAGAAAAGAAAAGAAAAGAAAAGAAAAGAAAAAGAAGACAATACAATACAATAGTATTGGAATGGCAAAACCAGAAATGAATCCTGCATAATCATAAAGTAACATGGTAAACAATAATCTGCTCATAACAGTGTGCAATTAAAGATATTAATACGATACTGTAGCTGAAGGTTAATTATGAAAGTTATAAAACAACACCAACAGGACAGCATAGTGTAGGTTAATTCTTGTTAGCTGTAGGGATAAAAAAAAAAAAAAAATCTATTAATTCAAAAAATGTTTTTAATTTTGTGTTGCTGCCATTATCAGAATGTGTTGGGAATAAATTTGGCCCACCAAAACAACAGTGCCTCTACTTTCTGGACCAATAAAAAAAGCTAAAGTTACACATTACTTCTCACAAATGCTGAAAACTTTATCTAATTAGATTTACCAAGGGATTTGAAAGGGTTCAGATTGGAAGGAGGTAATTTAGTTTCTGTATTCTCTCCTCAGCACCAACCTTTCTGTTACTCATTAAGGCTCAGTTTATTGTTGTCTCTGCTGTTGGTCCGGGCCCTGGTGCTACACTATCAGCATCAGGACAAAAAAAAACAACACATATCAGGCCCGAAAACCTCCTCCACAGTCATTTTAGCTTCACTCAGGGAACACAGGGCTACAGAAAGACAAAGTATTTTTTGACCTTTACATAACAAAGTGACTAAGAACATATTCTTATCTATAGCAACAGCCTGAGGGAGGCATGCGTATGTGGTCAGACAATTACTATTTAAATCATTTCACAGTTCTATGAAGATGGATTTGAGCGCTCGAGGGCTTTTTGCCTGATTCACTCTGGACTTTAGCTAAAAACAGCAGTGCTAGTTTGATGATAAAGTTATGGCATTTCATTATGATGCTGTCGGTACAGGATTGTTCCAATGACTATATGTCAACTTAAGATTTACTGGTACATTATTTCCTGCAGAAACAGTTACAACTCTCCGGTAGTACTTCTGGGTTTTCTAGCACCTCCTGACCTTTTTATAATACCATTCATTAGTGTTTATGAAGTCTGTAGCAAGGTTTTAGACTATCATTCGACATCTTCAGTAACTCATATCTCTACTGTGATATTTCAAATCTGCTGCAGCTATTAATGATTGGCAATAAAAGAGTTGGAGCTTGCCATCTCTAATGCATTTGATTTAATTAAGTTGGATATACGTGTATCATACTGGTACGGCAAAAGTGGTGCCTACATTTATATATTTTCCCAAGGGAAACTGCTTTCACATTAAGACAAATAGAACAGTAGTAAGTATGCACACTGTATTCTTTAAATGGTTTTGTGACAGGAACTCAATAGACATATACAAGAATGGATGCACTCATAGAAACACTCATGTTGCATGGCAAGCATGTGAGGACAAAATGTTTTACTTAGCAACTTACTGCAGTAATGGTAGAACATTTTTCTGTAATAAGTAATGGACAAAACTGCTTATTTAAAATCACATTTTTTTAAGGACTTGTGAAACATTGGTTAATTATTAGTGTAACTCTTCAACTATTGACTAACTTCATGAGGAAGCACTGGACTTATTAATAGGCATCTTTGAGCAATGGTGCTTTCAGGCCTGTTCTTTTTATTCAGGCTAAATTGGATTCTTCTTCGAGAATTTACCAGAACAGTCAGACTCATGCCCTATCCACACAAATGTGGATACATTTCTAAACAGATATTTTTTTGCTCTATTGTTTGGAAAAAAAAATCATTTACACAGCCTTCATTTACAAGATATCTGTTAACCCTACAAATGTAATAAACCGCAAACATAATAAAAATTTGCAGTTTTTAACAGTTGGGGATTTATTAGGTTTGTGGAATGGTAAAAATCTTCAGTTTCAAAACTGTAATAACTTCCCACAAATGTAATAAATGAGTACATCACATATGTTAAATATGTTGAATGTATTAATAACTGAGTTACAGTAATTGAAGATACTTAGTTTAAACCAGGGGCTCCCAAAGTGGAGGCCGGGGGGTCATGACATTATTTACAGAGATCTCTTGATATGATCTCTTAACTCTTTCTCCCATAAAGATGACATTTGACGACCCCCCCGTACCCTTAATGACACCTCTGTTATATCATGAAGACGTTATTTGATGGCTTTTAGAACAGGTTCAGTTTTTAAAATGTAACAGATGCTGTGATAGGTGGAGGTGAACACAACCCATTTTAGGCCTTCCAATAGGATTAAATAAGACATTTTCTTTATTTTTTTCTTTATTAAAAGTTTTTTTCTTTATTTTCATTTTTTCATTATTTTTTTCTTTCTTTATTTTTTCTTTCTTTTTTTTATTTTGTTATTATTTTGGTTTTTTATTGTTTTTAATTTTATTTACTTTTTCATTTTAAATTTTTTTTATATAAAATTTTAAGAATAAATAAAATTAAATTGTAATAATGATATCTTTTCACCGTTTTTCTGGAAGTTTGCTGAAGTAGTGACAATTGTAGCCACTGGAAAAAAAAAATAACACACTGGGAAAACAAAATGCAATCCCCGTGACCCTAGTGAGGACAAAGTGGGTTCAGAAAATGAATGAATAAACTACAGTTTTTCAGTGACAAATAGGTAAGGCATTGTTGGGCCTACAGGTCTGATTAATAAATAAAAAATAAACATAAAAAGACCATTAATCATTGTAAAATAGACACATTAACATAAATAAACTTTAACATAAATCGCCTTGAGCCCCTGCACATAAAACAGAACACAATGAGTAAAATGTCAAGTACCCACAATGCAATGTGGTTTCCATCGCTCCTCCCGTACCCTTGGGAAAAAAAACCCACATACTTCTCTGTTGTCATTACTCATCATCATCAGTTCACTGAATTTGTATTAAACATATCTGTTTGTAGAAATGGGATCACTATCCAGTAAAACAGAAAAACATGAATAATAGTCACTAAAATCTTTATTTTAAAAGTGCACATTTGTCATGTAAAATGCCATTTACTAGACTAGAGGCCAAAATCCAGTATAATATCAGTTTTGCAAAATATCCAAATTAGTGTGGATGGGGCATGAGACCCTTTAGGAGTCTCAGCCACAGTAGTCAAAGGAAGTAGACAGTTAGAATAACTGGTCATTGGTTAATTGCTTCCACTATTTGTACGTTACTGCAAACTTCATTAAAAACAACCACTGATTTAAGCAACTCTACACTGAGATTTGGGTCATGCAGTTACGAAGGTATACTTGGTCCTTTGTTGTTTATTATTTAACAGAGATTTTTCCATTTAAAAGTCCTTATGCACTGAAAAAATTTGCATAAATGCATTTTATGTATATGACAGGATTTCTTTATGTTTCTCTCTAAATATAAATAAATCATGTGGAACTACATAATGTCAAATCCATGAGTTTTAATTATGTTGGGAGAAAATAAAAAAGTTATGTTTTGTTTTTGTCTGGGAACTCCACCCACTGTGGACTCTTACAACCCCACTGGTTGAAGAGCTTAAGCTTAAGTTTAAGAGCCTGATTGTCCTGGGAAACTTGAAGTAAGGAACCATGACAGAAGGGAAGGACTGAGAATCTCTGAGGATCCAAGAACAGGGTCATTTATTACCTGTAAATACTCTGTGGGATGATGTGGGTGTATGGAACACAGGAAGAGTTACCAGACTGAAGAATCTGGAGGAGGCAGTCGAAACCCAGCTGATTTTGACCTTAGCTCAAGGCGTCTAAGAAGGCTACACCTGAACAACCTATGACTTTTAACCCTGTTCTTAGATCTTTAGAGAGTCTCAACCCTGCCCTCTGTCATGTTTCTTTATTGAAATAGCATGTTTTTGAGTTCAGTTAACATGAAAAATGTAATCAGTGTTAGCAAAAAAAGTCATGTTTAACTGACAAAAACAAATTCTGCATAATAACATAAAATGCTTATTCAATAGAATATATTTTTTATATTTAACATGATTGAATTTGTTTTAGTGAATATAATATTAATATGTGCAACCACTGTCCATATTTTTTTTATGTTAATTCAACAACCCTTTTTTTTTTTAGTGTGTAATTGTTACACACAAACAACAAAACACCATCAGAACTCTCTTACAAAGTCAGCTTCGCCCAGACATAGTGCTACCCAGGAAGACTGTGACTCTAACAAGCCGTTGAGTTTCCCCCCTATTCCAGTATG
Organism: Fowleria isostigma; assembly: GCA_029814645.1. Taxonomy (NCBI): domain Eukaryota; kingdom Metazoa; phylum Chordata; class Actinopteri; order Kurtiformes; family Apogonidae; genus Fowleria; species Fowleria isostigma. Next base: position 30,072,827 of record JAPTGZ010000003.1, read on the forward strand.
ATAATGAGTACAGCCAAACCTCACACCAGTGCTGGCAAAGTGCTCAAACCAAGCATGGAGATAGGTATGCTTATGCAAGGCAGTGTCCCAAATGAACTCCAGACTGGTTCATTTGTGGTGGGAACAAGATCAGATCTCAGTCCAACCCAAGTTCGAGGAGAACTCCACAAGTTTGAGTTAAACGTAACCAGGTGTGACATTCTTCCTGTATTTACTCTCTTGCACCCAACCCATATATATCTTGCAGATAATATTCCCACATGCTGCATTTAGATTTACTTGGATTTTTGTCTTTATTGAAAGAGACCAAACCAAGGGGAAAATCTCATTCAACCCAGAGCAAACCTATAGTGGGTGTGAAAGTGACTGAAACTGGCTGAAAAAGATGTAATGGTACAATGAGTGATGCTACTAATTTCCTTTGCGGAGTAAAGTAATGCACTTGCTATGTGTAATGAATAATTGATTCCATTTTTAAAATAACTTTCCTAACCCTGCCAGCAAGATAGAGTTTAAAATACAAGCGAAGAGTAGAGCAAAAGGATAGTAGCAATGACCACTGAGCTCCAACCAATATAAGGCACAGTATCAAATTTTACAGACTGTGATGATGATGTGGAAATGTTAAGTGACCTGTTTTATTCAGCACATTCTGCATCCTTTTTGATGTATAAAGTATTATTTCTCTGGAATTAAACATAGTCATCCAGTCTAACTGAGATTGCAGAAAAAGTAATGCCATCGCTGACAGCCTATGACCAATGACCTCGATGTGTTTCATTCTTTATCCCCTGTCTCAGATGTGATAGGCTCAAAACAAGTGACATCACATGCAATCACACCTACTCCATTAGGCTTGAGCTCAGTATATATGTATGTTACAACTGTACACAATCAATCACTGCATCATTGCCCACAAACAACCGATCCGTCTTTCATTATTCCGACCTGACAAGCGGCGCTCTGTACAATCAGTGGCAGACAAACTGGTGAGGATGGGGCTTCACACAGAGCCCCCCCCGTGAAGACCTGACTTACAGGACAGCATCTCTCACAGCAGGGGGGTGGCGGATTTTCCACGAAAATAGAAGTATGAGGGGTTGCAGATTGGTTGCTGGATTTGGTTTCGGCTGATTACAACATACATGCAAGGACATGGTAGCAGTGTCCTGAGATTTTAGACAAAAAAAACCCCAAAAAAAACATACAGTACATTGTTTTTCCCTTTGTATTCTACATACTTCTTCAATAAAAAAAAATCTGTTTTATCACATTATTTTCATTATTATTTTCCGGGAGGTTTCTTCAAAGAGTGAGTACAATGTAGGCATCTTCATGTCTGCAGGCATATAACCTCTTTATATAGACATAGTGACTTAATGATGGTCTTAATGAGAACTGGAGGTTGCTCTGAGTGTTTTACTACAAATGAATTTATTCAGTGATAGTGTGAATATTTTATTCCCTTCCAGTCTCAGTCATTGCTTTATGTCTGTAATGTTCATGTTATGGTATGGCTATATCCCTACAGGGGGCACTCGTGAGTTGGTGTGTTCATGGTTAGAACCAGTAGAAGAAGAAGTATGTAAGCAGTGTGTTTGGATAAGCTAACTAAAAAAAAATATAAAATTCTAAAGTGTGTCCAAGTCGTATTTTGAGAATTTTACAATGTCTACTCAAAAACCTAACTTGTCCACACACAACATTAGACAGAGCCTGGAAGGACAAATCTGTAGTATTTTCCAAACATTGCCCAAATGTTCCCCATTTCATTTTCATGTAGGTTACGGTAAAATAGCACAAAACAGACATTGAGGTTTGAGTACCACTTTAACATTTTATTTATCCTTTAATTTATTCATTTATTTAGAGCATTCAACAGAATACATGCAAGGTCAAAATTTCAAATTAATTATTTTACACTTGAAAAGGAGTGGGAAGAAGAAAACTTATTTAATCCCACCTCCATTTCTCATCATCAATAACATAGCATCAACAGATTTTAAACACTCACTCCTGTCTTTCAGTTATAATAAACTCACTCAACAGTATATAACTAAAATATGCGTAAAAATAGAAACAAAGTACATTCATGGTGGTGTTACCACTTAAACATTTTGCCAGAGCTGAATTCTTATGTATTCACTGATAAAACATACAAAACACTTAAGAAAAGCGATGAGCATGCTGTCCTCGCAGTATTTATGTCTGTTGCATCGTCATTATTTTGGTTACAAACCCTGTTGGCAAACAAATACATCTGATCTAAAGTGTTGAAGAATATTTTATCCACTAAACCTATTAATATATATAATAATTCAGGTTAAATGCAATTTCTGAGCTTTTACTGGCATCAAATGTGTCTTATTTGGATGGTCAGAGGTCCTGTAATGAACATCTAAACCAGTAAAATGTATTTTTAGTGAATGCCAGTGGTTGTATTTTACTAAAAATGTAATTTTTCCTTCAGTTTTCTATGTTTTTATCAATAACCTTTAGAATGCACTTTTAAAAAAATGTACACTTTTCTGAATGCCAATATTATTAGTGAATTTAACATAGGAAAAGGCCTGATTTTCATTAAAACATGCAAAATACAGAAGGTAATGTTACACTGAATTAGATAAATCACTCAGGAAAGGTTAAAGAGAATATAGTTGTCGGGTAACCTTCAAGAGTTAAAGGTGACTTGTTTAGGAAAAGTCTTCCGAAACAATCAGACTAGAATTGTCCATCTAATGCCCTGGGAATAGATGGACAAAATGACAGTCTGCTTAATGCTGCACTGCCTTTAATACTGCATGGTGCCTTTCTCTGCAGCAAAAGTCATCAATAGCAATTTACCCGAACACAGGGAGGCAGGAAGGCCTCAAACCTTGTTGGTACAAAACATGCACACTAACACACACCCAACCGAACACAAACCATTAACACTGATCAAGATACACACCGTTGTTCTTGGCAAGCACGAGAAAAATAAATAAATGAGTGCTACAAGCACGCACACACACGGACACACACACACACACACACACACACACACACACACACACAAGACAGGCCCTTGGAGCCCAACTGGAAATCATTCATGATTGGCTCCTTTTGTTCAAGGCTATGTCGAGTATCAGCCTGCAGGCAGCAAGGTGATGAATAGCAAAATAAACAGATATTTACCCCCTGACAGCTCCTTTTCAATTAAAGGAAAACACTCAAGATTTTCAACAGTATCTGCATCAGTAATTGTTGTTAACCTTCCATTAGAATCAACTGTGTGGGGACCTACTGTTTGTGGAAAAGGACTATTAGAGAACCAGTGTCACAGGCTGTTGCCATTTAGAGATTCAGATGAGTTCAGAAGTTCAGATTTACATTCACCAAGTGCTTTCAAATGTAGTTCACAATTCTGAATATTTAATTTCAGTATGCTGTATGTATGTTGTTCAGCTTGTTAAAGTGCTTCATTTAGATCACAGGTCTTCAACAGGGGGTCCGTGGAGGTACAGCAGGGAGGTCATTAACGTTTGGTTGATTAGATAGTTTTTAATTAGGGGTGTACTGGTGCACTTTTTTTAACTGAATTTTTTAAATTCGGGGCCTTCAGGCTGAACAGATACATATAGCCTATGTGACAAATGCAAACACTAGTTAATTCTCAGCACCACTGCAAAGAATTTGCCAAAACACGACAACAGAGCGTATAATAGAGGCACAAAAGCCTCGTTATACTCCCTGTTCAAAGTTTGGATGTTCAGAGCATGTTAAGTTTCACTTTTGGTTTTCAGAATGTTGCAGCTTTGTGTCACAAAAGAGTTGATGGGTTCCTTTATAGTAAAAAGGATTTTATTTTTTAACTCAAGTTGACAAAATTAAGTAAACCTGCTCCTCTTCTCATTCCCCATGCCTCTGCTGCAGCGCCTCTGTGAGTTGTTTAAAAAAATTAGTTAGTTACAGTTTGCCAAAAACAAAAATTGAATATTCAAAATTACAAAAATACATAACACAGAGGCTGCCTGTTAATGCACAAATGACTGAACAATATTTTGTAGAAATGCCTGCCCAACATACCAAACTGAAATGTTTCTGTACAACCCTATTTTTTATATTTTTAAATTTTTTTTTATCATTTTCTCCTCGCAAATTTAAATGTCTTTAAATACACATTAACATGAATCCAATACATTTCTGCAAATGGATAAACGGAGGCAGGAAATTATCTTTGAGTTATAAATGTGCACATCGACACATGGGCTCACTCAAGCTTGGCACCTGTGAACTCAGCATGGACTAGACTGTACTGAATGAACTATGCCCAGGTTATTATAATACAAAATGGAATATAGTATATATAGCAGGGGGTCACCGCTCCATCTTTCCATCAGTTTGGGGGTCCTTGGCCTGAAAAACGTTGAAAACCCCGATTAATATTATCTGAAATTTCTGATTAATAGTGGAGAGAAATGTTAAGATTAGATTTTACTTATCTTCGAAATTCTTAAAGCTTTCACATAAACTTTGATATTATGGGACCATATGGCCTTTAAATGATGAAACCTGAATCAAATTTTTCAAAAGCTCTACATCCCACTTTGCATTAATTAGTTTAGCTGAACAAATCACGCTACGTTGGGGCCTACTTCTACAAACTTGCTGTTTCACTTAAACTCCCAAAAATTTGAAAAGAGAACAAAATTTGCACCCCTTCTCGTTGTGCATCATGGGTCATTATTAAAAAATAAACAAATAAATAAATAAAAAAAAACTTAATGGTGAAAGACATTTATTTGTATCCTCTAAGTTATACCATCATTTACACATATTTGTCAATTTAAAACCTAATTTTACAAAGGAAGAAAGTTTCAGTCAAGACAACACCCCCGGAAGTCATGAAGGTAGCGTCATTGTAACTGTCTCTCTGCATAATCTGTTCAGACACACTGACAATGTATCCCTCTTCTATTAGAGAAGTATTAAATTATTAGGTGGGTTTTATATTAATATCAAGATGAATTAACTCACAGTGATGACAGCGAGACCATCTGAGGTTTCATAAAATTAATTACCCGCAGCTTCCAGACCGTTTTAAAGACAAAGTAAACTTGGTGTCAGTAATACATTAAAACTGAAATTCCATCCAATGTTATTGTAAAATTTCACATAATTAAAATGATTTAGTTGAACTCCCTAAACTAACAGAGGGAATATTCAGGTTTTTGAGATGAGTTTGTAATTGTAAATTGTAAAATAAGTTAAAGGTAAAAACCCTAGACCTAACCTGAAAAAACATACATAACATAATGTATTGAGTCTTCAGACTTTAGTGCTGTGCATCTTTACACCTGGATGGAACATGTCTTTGATGCTGTTAGTTTCAGCCAGGTACATAATGTGATGTAACATCACTTCATTATATAGGAACATGGGAACAGGATTTTGTTACCTGACATGATGCTAAATCATCAATAATAAATAATTCACTTATATTTAAGTCTCAGTGAATCGAACAGTGCGTATTAATGGAAAGTGGAAATAATAGATTTGAAGTGATTAGTAAAAAGTGTAATGCATGTTCTGTTCAGCATGATGCATTTTATTAAACACGGCAGTGGTGTCACTGCAAGCTGTTTTCAGTGGCTTCAAAACAGCAGGAGCTGACGCCTGGGAGAAAGAGCAGAGCGTCAGTAGAACAGCACGCAGCAGAATTTTCATTAGCAATAATCACAACAGACGAAAAGTAAAATTAAAGCAGCAGTTATCCTTTAAATAAACACTGGTGGGAGGTGCTGATGAAAGTCGAAGCACTTGATGAAGGTGTGAGAGGACTGTAGGGGGCGAGGTCCACTTTAAACACCTGTGATGGAGTCGGTCACACGGGGAACAACTCTCATGTCATTCGTCCAAGTGATCAACTGCAACATGAGTCGCCGTGTTTGTCATTTTCAAGCCTGTCATCTCAGCTCACTGATGAATAATTTATGACCCCATAAAAATCACATGTTTAGAGTTGCAGATTAATACATCAGGCCCTGAGGGTGAGAAAAAGAAAAAAGTAAGCATAGAAAGGATGAAGACCTGTGTGTGCTCATGGTTTGGGATTCAGCGTTTAAAACTTCACTAAGCGGATGTTTTTTTTACAGTCATCAGGAAAAAATCTATAGTAATCTTTCAGGTAGGTGGATCAAAACTCTTCTCAGCTCTATTTTCAGGATTTATAAAATGAGATTTTTTAGATATTAGATCCATCAGGTTTGCCTGTATTGTACAGACTAAGGTTACACCGATCCCATTGTAGGATAGGATATCAGCCCTGATTCCAATATTTTAGCTGGATCAGGGATCTGTAAAAGCAATGATCCAAAAGACTCATCCTTCCCCTTTATATTTATGTGACATGGGCTATGTCATACATGCCAAATGTAATCTAGTATGTGTATACTAGTGGAGACTTGTGTTATAAAAAATAATGTGTTCTGTAAATTCTATGCACACAATGTATAGAATTTACATATATCAATTGTTTACATATCTAAATTGTCCATAGGTGTGAATGTGAGAGTGGTTGTTTGTCTCTATATGTCAGCCCTGTGATGAACTGGTGAA